>JAKOGI010002462.1:0-102500 GCA_029747015.1 Carnegiea gigantea
ACACACACAAACACACACACATCCCTGAGACCACACACACACTTATATATATATATATATATATATATATATATATATATTCCTGGAATCATATGCAACAAAATAAGCTGTCTCTCATCCCATTTTTTTCCTCCAAATGTTCCGCAGGGATTTGCAATGGTTATCTGTGAGAAGTCAAGCTAGCCAGCCTAAGTTCAATTAAATTGAGGATATAATTATGTTTGATAAATAATCCCCAAAATTGTTGCCAAATAATATGCATCTTAGTAAATGTCTATATGATTCGTTTCCCATACCCACGTCTCTCTTCATACTTCATTGTTGATTTTCCTAATTTGTTTCTCAATTGTTTCAATCACGAGTTTCATGATCATGTTAATCACAATAAGGACACCTACTGTTGTGTTGTCCATGTATAATCTCATATAATGAACAATGTAAAAGAATCCATGTGTGTATATAATAATGAATATTCTCACTAAGTTCTCTATATGATATGTCAGAATATTATAACTCTCACGTTAAGACCTAGTTTAGTCTCAAATCTTTTCACAGGAAGGGAAGGTTAGGGATTATTTAGGTTATAATGGATAGCATCAAATTTCAAAGAGATAGCACAAGGAAAATATGAGTGTCCTTGCAAAGAAACAAACAAATGACAGGGTTCATGTCAGGCACACATAGAACTGCAACTGGAAGACAAAACCATGCGCAGAAATGCTAATAACTCGAAAGTCAGCCAGCAAACGTAACTTTGAAGGAAGTATAAGGAATGCCAACAAAATTCAAAGTTCAATAGAGGGGTCAACAAATTGATTTAATAGTCATACTCATCCCAAAATACGAGAAGGCAAATAATGAGATGAGATCGTATTTAACAAAACCAAGTGGAAAGAATTCTGAAGAATACTGAGATGAGATCGCAATTACCGGGTCAGACCGCAACAAAACGGATGGGCTGACCAGAGACTTGGATCATAGCACTGATATTTGGGCACAAACCAAGTCCCATTTTCTAGTCCGTTTCCATGAAGTAATGTGTGTCTGGCTTAAGAGACTGGGTAATAGCCCTGATGCGAGTAATTGGGCCAGAACATAACTAAGCCTAGTTTCTTGTCTAGACAATATTACTATCAAGATCACGAGCCTATTTCTCTTAGTTTGAAAACGATGCAATAGAAGAGTAAAAAAAAAAAATCAATAAAATTGCCAGTGAATTTTTAGAAAAACTTACAAATTAAATCTATTCTCGAAAAAAATTATGGGATGCCGAAAGGGATCAAAAAGTTTCGTTGTAAAAAGGTTATCGAAAGGGCCCCAAATAATCCTTGAAATGGGAATCACTAAGCTCCATAAGCTCAAACCAAGGATCTGTATTCGGGAACGAATGTACGATTGTGATGCAATGCTTCACAATTAGGGATGGAAGTATTACCCGAACCCAAAAAATCTTATCAAAACTCGCCCCATTGAGCATCTGAACAGGTGATGAAAATGGGTTTTAAGTGGACATAGGTATTGATAAGGGTATAAGTATTGTGTTTGAAAATGTGTATCGGTATGGATATGGATTCTTAAAACCCGACTCCGATTGTGTACCCGATTTGCTAGTAAAAAGCGACCAGAATGCAGTAAAACCCAAAAATAAATGTTAGGCATAAAACTCTAATTTTATGGTGTTTATTTATGTAGAAATAAAAAATTAATTTTTTTTACAATTTTAGCTTCCATAAGTTTATCTGGATATGAATTTTAGTAACATCACTTGAAATTGCTAATCAAATATAGTGTGTATGCAAATATGAATTGAATATGGGTGATGCTTTGTACGCTTTATATATACCCAAATAAAACTCGTAATTCAAAAAAACCTGATAGGTAAAGATATGGATACAACCATTCAAAACTCAATGGATATGATTATACGTATGGGTATGACTTTTGAAAATGAATATAGGTGTGGGTATGGCTCAGCCTACTCGGCGCCATCCCTACTCACGAAATAGGAAGTAACCATTGATGGCCTCTACTAATAAAAAATGAAAAAGGTTATATTACAGTTAAATACGAAGCATGCATCATATTACAATCTATCAATTAGATAATAAAAATCAAAAATACAATGTTAATCTCAAAGAAACAACATAAATAGTTGTAGCGGGCGATGACTAACAGCTTTGCTTGAAATGTGAAACGAGATAAAACAAGAAAAGGGGGAACATAAAGAGAGGAAGAGGAAGCTCCGGCTATACCCTCGTAATGAACCGCCTGATTTATTTGGCAACCCAATAGAGTGGCTCCTCTTTTCTAGTCAATCAATTTCTCGCACTTAATGTTTCTCCTCTCAACTTCTCTCAAGTTTCAGCGTATTTTTCTCTATTTTTTCAGTCTGTTAACCCTAAGGGAGCCCTCTTTTTATATTGTCTAAAAAGATAGATGAGTTGATTAAAAAAAAAATAAAAGAGAGGCTCAAGTTATCTCTTAACGGAAAAAAAATTTAACCGGCTATACATTTTTCAGTTAAAAATCTACCAGATGGGAAATATTTTAGATGCGGCGAAAGAAGGATAGGAGCCTGGCTAGGTTCCTGTCAACTGACAGGAAAACCAGCCCAATTCCTGGCATACTAGAACCCAACTGGGTTCTATGTTGCTCTCGCGATATGGGCCCAGCTGACTCATTTTTATATTTTATTTCTCTTAAATTAGACTTAAATTAAGGATATTCATCCTATTGTGACACCAAATGCACATATTGGGGTATAAGTTCCGTTACCCGTATTTTATGAAATTCGAGACGCCACTTTTAGGTGTCTACAATGGGATGAAGTGCAAGTCTCGTAGCAAAAGGTAAGTCACCTTAACTCGTTAGAGATGATAATTGTAGACATAGTATGTCTTGGAGATAAACTATTAATCATCTTTGAATTAAAAAGTCACTCTAAAATATATTTTTAGTCAACTAAAACCTTTAAAGAGTCATCTCTAAAGAAATTTATCTCACAATAACTCTTATTTGAGACGATCTCATTCAAACATCTGTATTGTAAAGAAATACTAGTTGATATTAATTACCAAAATGGATGGTAATAATTATCAAATGGCGCATTTGTCAAGACCATTTAAAAACTCCAATATGTTGCCAAGGTTTGTTTCATTTGCTGCATCCAAGTTTCAAACCTAACATATATATTCGCTTCAGTGAACGTGTGAAAAGAATAAACATATTTCTAAACTTTCAATCGTAAATTTGAACTTTTAGGTGAAATGATTCTTGAAAAAAATAATTAAAGAAAGAAATCTCATCTTTTGCTTCAACCAACACGAATGACACCCTCACATGGCATCAAAACAACAAACGGCAAAGGAGGTTCGTAACATGTATATGCACACGTAGCCTATTGCTTGGTTCCATCTCAAAATAAGTCCGAAAGGATGTCGCTCAAGTTCTATTCTAAATAACCAAAAACTATTTATAGCTTAATTAAGAGATTTGCAACTCCTTCAAAGATTAGTTAAGCAACTTACCGAAGCAAGCAGCACAAGGGACGCAATTAATAGAGACATGAAGATATACTTCGACCAGAAAATAGCATTCATAGGAGGGCCTCGAATCATCATTGTTGCTTTTGATTCTCCTTAGCATCTCGGTCAAGACTTCAATGTTTTGCATATGGCATATGTAAATACAAATCGCAAACATAAAATAAATTAGATGAGAATTTGGGTACAAAATTAAATCTTTTTATTGATTTAAATGTGGGTACAATCTTTATTGAATACAATGAGTGATCCTCTAATTCGATCTCCTTAAATGAGTTTGAATAAGTTTATCTTGAGAGAGGGCCTTAAAGGGTTAATCTCAATCAAGATGATTACTTAATCTTCGCGAGAGGATGACGCGCGCGGTTGTTGTCTTCATTCAAAAAGTGAATATTTGCGTGTTGGTGATTTCTCTCAATTTTCCAACCTTTGAATCAAGGGGGTAGGGGCCTATTTATAGGAAAACTTCCCCTTCCCCCTTGAAAGTCAAGATGGGCTTTGACCTCATATTGGGCCTTCAATCGGGCCTCATCTTGGATCGTTTTAACTTAGGAGTCATTTGCTTTGACTTTGATTTTGATTTAGAAGTCTCTTGTACTTGTGCCAGGCATCGATTTGGAAGTCGCATCGCCTTTTCCCGGATCTTGACTTCGGCTTGGGAATCGATTTAGACTTTGACCTTTGACTTGGGGGTCGACTTAGGCTTTGACCTTGGAAGTCGTTCAAACTTGGGTCATGACTTGAATTGGAAGTCTCTTGAACCCTGATTCGGGCTTGGACTTGGGTTTTGACTTAGGAGTCATTTGATCTTCGACCGGGCGTTGACATAGAAGTCATTCGGGCTTAGGCCGTGACTTGACTTGGAAGTCTCTCGGGTTTCGACATGAAAGTCTTTGGGGGCTGATTAAATTAATTAAAATAGTTGTTCCAGATAATTTATTTTATTTTATTTTGGTACGACACATAAATATTTTTAGTGCCTACAAATTGTCCCCTCGAGACAAGGTCGCGTATGAGACCTGTTGTTTGAGAGTGGTTGACATCTCGATTTTTTTTTATCTAACATCTGCTCACAGCAAATAATTTTGATATGGTTTCTTGATTTGATTTTTTTTCAAAGCTTGAAGAAATGATAATTTTTTGTCAAGGAGTTAGGAGGAAAATGGGTTGGATCATATGGAAGCGACAAGACAAAGTCATGGCCCAACCACAAGTCAACGCAGCGAGCCCGTCCTCTTCTTTCCCCTCAATTTGTCGAGTGCGTCGGCCTGGCTCTGTTCCCCTTCTTCTTCTTTTTATTTTAAGTTCACGTGGACCTGTTTTCTTTTCGCGAAGCCCGGCCTTCAGTTACCCGGCCAAGAGCCCGGTTTGTTCCACTTAAGTGGCACGTGAGGTGCATGTGACCCCGTTCCTTCTTTCACGGGCCAGCCGAGACGCTTATTTTCTTCTTTTTTTCCCCTTTTCTTCTCTTGTGGGCCTAGACCGGTTTCCTCCTTCTTCATTGGACCTGTTCCTTTTCTTATTTAGTTAGGTCCTACTTCATTTATGTTGCATGCTTCCCTCACGTGCTCAGCTGCTCCATTACCTTCTTCTTCGTGGCAACCAAAAGCCTGAAACACTCCTCTGCACTCCCCTGAGATCACCCACAATGCTACTGCTGCTCGCCGACTCAATCACACTATGGAGGTCCCCAAGCTTGGTGCTTTCATCACCGAACTTGCATTCGAGTGGCTTGGTTCCCAATCTGACATCCATAATTGCTACAAAAGTATCACATTTTTAAACTTTCCTCCTTCTCTTTGTTGATCTCTTAAACTTGCAACTTCTCATGAAAGATAGAACCTTTACTTCATTTAAGCATTGGTCATTTGTAAGATTGACTTGTCTTCCTTCTCTTCCTCCTTTGAGACAACTGAATGGGTCAAGCAACCATTTTCCTTCTTGCACCATCCCTGTTTCGTAGCCAATTTTTTTTGGTTGTGAAAGACACCATTCCTCTTAGTCCTTGCAAGAAAAGGTGATGGCCTTGGCTTCTCTTTTTTTTTCTTTGTTCAGTTTCTGCTTGATTTCCATTGCAAAATAATCGTGTCTTTCCTAGTAAAAAGCGACCAGAATGAAACTCTAATTTTATAGTGTTCATTTATGTAGAAATAAAAAATTAATTTTTTTTACAATTTTAGCTTCCTAAATTTATCTTAATATGAATTTTAGTAGCATCACTTGAAATTGCTAGTCAAATATAGTGTGTATGCAAATATGGTTGAATATGGGTGATACTTGCACGCTTTATATATACCCGAATAAAACTCGTAAATTCAAAAAACCTTAAAGGCAAAGGTATGGATACAACCATTCAAAACTCAATAGGTATGATTATAGGCATGGGCATGACCTTTGAAAATGGATATAGGTGTGGGTATGACTCAGCCTGCTCCACGCCATCCCTACTGACAATATAGGAAGTAACCATTGATGGCCTCTACTAATAAAAAAGGAAAAAGATTAAATTACATTAAAATACGAAGCATGCATCACATTACAATCTATCAATCAAATAATAAAAATCAAAAGTACAATGTTAATCTCAAAGAAACAACATAAACAGTTATAGCGAGCAATGACTAATAGCTTTGCTTGAAATTTGAAACGAGATTAAACAAGAAAATGGAGAACATAAAGAGAGGAAGAGGAAGCTCTGGCTATACCCTCTAAATAGACCACCTGATTTATTTAGCAACCCAATAGAGTGGCTCCTCTTTTCTACTCAATCAATTTCTTGCACTTAATGTTTCTCCTCTCAACTTCTCTCAAGTTTCGGCTTAATTTTCTCTATTTTTTCAGCCTGTTAACCATAAGGGAGCCCTCTTTTTATATTGTCCAAAAAGATAGATGAGTTGATTAAAAAAATAATAATAAAAGAGAGGCTCAAGTTATCTCTTAACGGAATAAATTTAACCTACTACGCATTTTTCAGTTAAAAATCTACCAGATGGGAAATATTTTAGATGCAGAGAAAGAACGATAGGAGCCTGGATAGGTTCCTGTCAACTGCCAGGAAAACCAGCCCGATTCCTGACATACTAGAACCCAACTGGGTTCTATGTTGCTCTCGCGAATGGCCAGGCTGACTCATTTTTATATTTTATTTTTCTTAAATTAGACTTAAATTAAGGATATTCATCCCATTGTGACACCAAATGCACATATTGGGGCATAAGTTCCGTTACCCGTATTTTATGAAATTCGAGACGCCGCTTTTAGGTGTCTACAATGGGATGAAGTGCAAGTCACGTAGCAAAAGGTAAGTCACCTTAACTCGTTAGAGATGATAATTGTAGATATAGTATGTATTGGAGATAAACTATTAATCATCTTTGAATTAAAAAGTCACTCTGAAATATATTTTTAGTCAACTAAAACCTTTAAAGAGTCATCTCTAAAGAAATTTATCTCACAATAACCCTTATTTGAGACGATCTCATTCAAACATCTGTATTGTAAAGAAATACTAGTTGATATTAATTACCAAAATGGATGGTAATAATTATCAAATGGCGCATTTGTCAAGACCATTTAAAAGCTCCAATATGTTGCCAAGGTTTGTTTCGTTTGCTGCATCCAAGTTTCAAACCCAACATATATATTCGCTTTAGTGAACGTGTGAATAGAATAAACATATTTCTAAACTTTCAATCGCAAATTTGAACTTTTAGGTGAAATGATTCTTGAAAAAAATAATTAAAGAAAGAAATCTCATCTTTTGCTTCAACCAACACGAATGACACGCTCACAAGGCATCAAAACAACAAATGGCAAAGGAGGTTCTTAACATGTATATGCACACGTAGCCTATTGCCCAGTTCCATCTCAAAATAAGTCCAAAAGGAAGTCGTTCAAGTTCTATTCTAAATACCAAAAACTATTGATAGCTTAATTAAGAGATTTGCAACTCCTTCAAAGATTAGTTAAGCAACTTATCGAAGCAAGCAGCACAAGGGATGCAATTAATAGAGAAACGAAGAAATACTTCAACTAGAAAATAGCAACCATAGGAGGGTCTCGAATCATCATTGTTGCTTCTGATTCTCCTTAGCATCTCGATCAAGACTTCAATATTTTGCATTTGGCATATGTAAATACAAATTTCAAGCCCAAAATAAATTAGATGAGAATTTGGGTACAAAATTAAATCTTTTTATTGATTTGAATGTGGGTACAATCTTTATTGAATACAATGAGTGTAATCCTCTTATTCGATCTCCTTGAATGAGTTTGAATAAGTTTATCTTGAGAGAGGGCCTTAAAGGCTTAATCTCAATCTAGATGATTATTTAATCTTCGAGAGAGGATGGCGCGCGTAGTTGTTATCTTCCTTCAAAATGTGAATATTTGCGTCTTGATGATTTCTCTCAATTTTCCAACCTTTGAATCAGGGGGGTGGGGGCCTATTTATAGGAAAACTTCCCCTTCCCCCTTGACAGTCAAGATGAGCTTTGACCTCATTTTGGTCCTTCAATCGGGCCTCATCTTGGATCAATTTAACTTAGAAGTCATTTGCTTTGACTTTCACTTTGATTTGGAAGTCTCTGGTGCTTGGGCCAAGCATTGATTTGGAAGTCGCATTGGCCTTTGCCCGGATCTTGACTTTGACTTGGGAGTTGATTTGGGCTTTGACTTTTGACTTGGGAGTCGACTTAGGCTTTGGCCTTGGAAGTCGTGCAGGCTTGGATCATGACTTGACTTGGAAGTCTCTTGAACCTTGACTTGGACTTGGACTTGGACTTGGGTTTTGACTTAGGGATCATTTGGGCTTTGACCGGGCCTTGACTTAGGGGTCACTTGGGATCTGACCGGGTCATAGGGGCCTTGACTTAGGGGTCATTTGGGTTTTGACTTAGGGGTCATTCGGGCTTAGGTCGTGACTTGACTTGGCAGTCTCTTGGGTTTCAACATAAAAGTCTTTTGGGGCTAATTAAATTAATTAGAAGGGCTGTTCCAGATAATTAATCTTATTTTATTTTGGCACGACACATAAATATTTTTAGTGCCTACAAATTGTCCCCTAGGGACAAGGTCACATACGAGACTTGTCGTTTGAGCGTGGTCGACATCTCAATTTTTTTTTTAATCTAACATCTGCTTGCAACAAATAATTTTGATATGGTTTGTTGATTTGATTTTTTTTTCAAAGCTTGAAATGATAGTTTTTTGTCAAGGAGTTAGGAGGAAAATGGGTTGGATCATATGGAAGCTACAAGACAAAGTCATGGCCCAACCGCAAGTCAACGCAGCGAGCCCGTCCTCTTCTTTCCCTTCCATTTGTCGCGTGGGTCGGCCTGGTTCTGTTCCCCTTCTTCTTTTTTTTAAAAAATTCACGTGGACCTTTTTTCTTTTCGTGAAGCCTGGCCTTCGCTTACCCAGCCAAGAGCCCGGTTTGTTCCACTTAAGTGGCACGTGAGGTGCATGTGACCCTATTCCTTCTTTCACGGGCCAGCCCAGACGCTTATTTTCTTCTTTTTTTCCCTTTTCTTCTCTTGTGGGCCTAGACTGGTTTCCTCCTTCTTCATTGGACCTGTTCCTTTTCTTATTTAGTTAGGTCCTGCTTCACTTATGTTGCACGCTTGCCTCACATGCCCAGTTGCTCCATTACCTTCTTCTTCGTGGCAACCAGAAACCCGAAACCCTCCTCTGCACTTCCCTGAAATCACCCACAACGCTGCTGCTGCTCATTGACTCAACCACACTATGGAGGTCCCCAAAGATTGTCGCTTTCATCACCGAACTTGCATTCGAGTGGCTAGGTTCCCAATCTGACATCCATAGTTGCTACAAAGGTATCACATTTTTAAACTTTCCTCCTTCTCTTGGTTGATCTCTTAAACTTGCAACTTCTCATGAAAGACACAACCTTTACTTCATTTTGAGTAGTGGTCATTTGTAAGATTGACTTATCTTCCTTCTCTTCCTCCTTTGAGACAGTTGAATGGGTCAAGCATCCATTTTCCTCCTTGCACCATCCCTATTTCATAGCCAATTTTTTTGCTGGGAAAGACACCGTTGCTCTCAGTCCTTGCAAGAAAAACTAATGGCTTTGGCTTCTCTTTTTTTTCTTTGTCCAGTTTCTGCATCATTTCCATTGCAAAATAATCATGTCTCTCCTAGGTTGCGAGCGTGTGGGCTGAGAACAAGAAAGAGTGAGGCAATAATATGGGCATGAATCTTGAGCATGTGTGTGGGGGAGGTTGAATATCTGTGTGAGAGAATGGATTGATAACGTAGGCACATGAATTTTGTTGTTGTAGTTGATCAAATGAGTTGGGCTGTGTAGACTGAGGAGAAAGGTAAAGAGATGAAAACTGCCAATTTTTTTTGAATTTTTCAGGTTATTATTACGAAAAAGGGATAAAGATGGTGACTTTATGAGGCTAAGAGATCTCCCAATGCGTTGTTGAAGCACTTATTGGCTTTATTGTTGTACCAGAAAGCATGACGCATAATTATCCTTCCCCAAACATGCCTCTGAAAAATTGCATGCTGGACACATGGTTTGACATCCTTTTATGGCAGTTGTTCTCAGTGCAAAACCCTGTGTTTGCTTGTATTATGATAGCGTCATGCTCATTTATCTGGTGCCAGATTTTAGTCGCTAATATTTTTTTCTGCTTCTGTCATTTGTTGATCAAGGATCACCATTTGTATGCCAAGATCCTTCCCTTTTTTTTAAGCATTTGTATTGTCACTTATGCAGGTTGAGAAGTCACTTGAAGAACCACTAGCAAAATGGTTTACCGCTAGGCCTTTTGGACCCTAGAACGGAAGCCGACACGCATAAAAGTGGTAAGAACATTTGAAGAACTACTTGCGAAATGGCTTACGGCTAGGCCTTTCGGGACCTATAACGGAAGTCCACATGCCTAAAAATGCTACGAAGATTTGAAGAATCACTTGCGAAATGGTTTACTGCTAGGCCTTTTAAGGCCTAGAACGGAAACCTACATGCCTAAAAGTGGGATGGAGATTTGAAGAACCACTCGCGAAATGGTTTACCGCCAGGCCTTTTGAGGCCTAGAACGGAAACTACACGCCTAAAAGTGGTATAAAAATTTGAAGAACCACTTGCGAGTGCGATTTACCGTTAGGCAATTTAGGGCCTAAAACGGACGGTACACGCTAAAAAGTGGTACGAGTAGTGAGGAACAACTAGGTGGCAGAAAACCAATATCTTTTTAATTGATTTTCTTTCATGCTCCCTTATTCTTTAGTATTTGTTTTGCTTGGATGCCATTTTGTTTGCTGGTTTCCTTCCTGAAAAAGAAACTAACTTTGTGGTTTCTTTTATTTTCAGGTGATTCATAATGGTGCATCTTCAGGAATTTCAGCAAAACGGCAAGCTCTACCTTCCCATTGTAGATAAGGAGGATGACAAATCCCAGTCAGGGAGTTCCTTTCAGGTCTATCCCTCTTTAAGGAGACCGAAAGCCAATCAAGAGCCTGCCATAGAGCCATCGTCTTTTCCTCCTTAGTTTTACACTCGAATGGAGAAAGGCATGTAGGATGACTCAGTTGGGTATTTCCTATAGAGTGTGTACCATGACAAGTCCGAAGTTTCCTATGCTTGGGTGCCGCATCATATACGGGCACCAAATGGGGTCCGAACATACTACTTTATGGAGAGTTTGGCCACATTCCCTTGTAATATGAATGGACAGAGCATGTGCTTTCTTGCTTTAAGGCGCGCCTGAGGAGTTGTTCCCCATACCAAGCAGTGTCTGCCTCATTTTACTCCTACAACTATGACATTCATGTGTTGCATGCCTTCTGTGCGAGCTGGTGTCCTATCACCAACACCCTTCGGACCATATCTGAGGACATGTCCATCTCCCTATAGGACTTACAAAGACTTGATGGGCTTGCAATCAGCGGCAAGATATATGACGAAACCGTCCCTGGCATCCAAGCTTTCGAGTATCGGGACAAGCAGAATTTGAAGATTATCCCATCTTTTTGCGAGAAGGGAGTCAGTGTTAAGGTTTTGGATTGACTTTTGGAGTAAGAAGAAGCTTATCCATAACCCACCAACACCGTGCCACTATCACAGCTCGTGTCCCACGAGGACTCAAAATTCTAGCGGCTAGATTCAGCCTCAAGATCTTTGTTGGAATCGGGATGAATTAGATGTCTTCAGAAGCCTTGCGGTTCCCAAAGAGAGGAGGGAGAGCACTTATCTTGCTGTCTTCTTGTCATGTTGGTTGTGCATCTTTGCGCTTCCTGAGACCGGGGGAGAAGTTTATTTGCCTGAGGACTTTTGAGACCGCCACTTTGATGGCATCTTGTACCACTTTCAGCTTGGAAATCCCTATGCTAGCAAGCCTCTACCGTGGCCTTAATGGATTACTAAGGCTGCGAAGCTTTCTTATTCACGATCATTCTTCCCTTACGACTACGTTTACAAATGGCTTGCCCACTATTTGAAGACACACCATGTATTGCAGCCTTCCCCTCCAAGTTCTTTGATGGTGCGCTACTTCGGATCACAAATGACATGTAACAACATTGGGGATGCTCCTGAGGTTATACATGAGGGGATAGTCTATGACCTAGGATGCCTCATGTTAGGAAGGAATCAATCGAAGACCCTTACTGATAATGTGGACCAGGATGAGGATAAGTCAGGTTATTTGATCTTTCTTCGAGACGGCTTCCTTCCTATTCGCCAGGGTGACACTTTCCATGCTGAACCCTACAGTCCACATCGATTTAGCAGATAGTTTGGGTTCTGTTAGGGGATTCCCGGAGTACTTCTTAAGGATCCTCGCACCCGAGTAGTGTCATATGATGACGCCCTTCTGCATTAGAAGTGGCTTTTGTTCCTGGGGACTGTGTCTTAGGGCGTTCTTCCTTGCCGCTCATTGACACTAAGTGAGTATGTCATGTCAGCTTACAAGATTTGGCAGTCTAAGGTGACTATCAATGACCTTCGATCCAGTTATGCTATCCTCCAGAGGAGTATTGTAAGACCCACCTTCTTTGTTATAAGTTAACCTGGCTGTCTTACCTTCTACGTTATAAAATTCGTATTTTTATTAACTTTATGAGTTAAATTATTATCGATGTGCTTATGTGAACGATAATTTTATGAAAAAGAATTACTATTGTTATTATTGATTTTAAGATTAATTCGTGCTAATTTGTGCCGATAGTTTGGTTTAGTCATTTCTCGAGTACGATTAGGTTGTCAAATTTAGAAGTAGTTCGATGTTTAATAAATCGAACTTTTATATATTTGCGAACGAATAGTCAATAGAAGATCGCATTAGCGATTCGGGTTTAGACTAGCGGTACCAATTATTGAACAGCTTGAGACATAAAAAATAATAAAATAAAATAAAATAAAAACAAGGGGCCGAAGCCCCTTACTTTCACAGCAAAAGTGGCATGCAAAGGGGGGATGGTTCTCAACCCAGCCCACGACCCCCAACGCCGAGAGAGAGGGGAAGATGGGTCGGCTGGCCAGGAGGTGCAATGGCGGCAGCGTAGCGCCACATCGGTGCGCACGGCGACACTACAACCTCCCCTATGACAGCCGCGAGCCAAAACAATCAGAGAGAGAGAGAGGCAGATCGAGCAAGAAGGAGAGAGAAAAGGGAGGTCGTCTGGCGACGGCAACGGTGACGATGGCGGTCAACGGCGACAGTCTTCGGTAGGCTTGAGTCCAACAATTGCTACGAGCCATGCAAACCGAGGGCTAGAGGGCTAGGGTTTCAAACCCTAGGTGTTAGAAAGCGCTGAGACTCACGCCACCGGCGGTGGGGCTCAATTCCGGCAGCTAAGCACGACTCCGGCGACCACTAGCAGCAGGAACGTCAGTAGTAATGAAAATGGGGCAGAAACCAGATCTGCATGGTTGCTTTGGGTCTAGGTCTAGCAGCATAAAGGGGGAGTTTTCGGGTTCGTGAGTACTCAAATTAGCCCAGAAGCCCTTAGAACGGGTCCGTAGCTTAGATTCAAGGTGGTTGTTTCTCGCTTCCTAAGTATTAGTAGTTTCGAAATTGTTTTAGCATTTAAGTTGCGTTGCATGTGAGTTTAGTATTAGTTAGATCAATTGGGGTTATGCATGTCTGTTTTAGCTGAATTTAGTTTAAATCGATGCATGTTAAGTTTAGTTAGTTTATACCTGAAAGTGACTTCGAAATAACCTAACAATGCCTTGAATCGACATATGTTAGTTTAGTTAACTAATGCTTGAAAATAGCTGCGAATTGAAATGTGACTGTTTAGAATCGATATATGTACACTTAGTTAATTCATGGTTATTTAATAGCTTCGAAACAAAATATGAATGCTTAGAATCGATACATGTACACTTAGTCAATTCATGCTCGTTTAATAGCTTCGAATCGAAATGTGAATGTTTAGAATCGGCACATGTACACCTAGTCAATTCATGCTCGATTAATAACTTCTAAATGAAATGAGAATGCTTAGAATCAATACTTATGTGATTAGTTATTTTATACCTGAACCGTGACTTCGAAATAATAAATGAACACCTCGAATCGATATGTGTCTATATAGTTGAATCACGCTCGTAGCCTCAGAAATAATTTATGAATGTTGAAACGAACATGTTTACCCCTTCATTGTAATACATAAATGTAAACAAGTCTCATGCCCTGTTAGTTTAATTCAGCTTGCTCAGCGTTCGTTTCAAGTAAATGCGATATGGATATATATATATATATATATATATATATATATATATATATATATATATATATATATGTATATATGGTTATAACTGTTGGCTGTAGCACACTGCTGAATCACATTGGCTTGCTTCGTAGGTTATGCATCGGCAAGTTTACACACCGCTTTTCAGTATGACCTAGGGGTTAGAATGCTATATTGTGAAATTGAAACGGAGATGGTAGTTAGATGGCTTGAGGTTGAACTAATGAAAGTTTTGAGGTTCTTTGTGGTCGGTGTTGTGTGAGGAGGGAGCCTGGGTTGTGAATTAACCGCAATCGTATGGATTGCGATGCCATGTGTGGCTTATTCTGCTAAGTTGGATTATGAAGTGTTATGAATGTGCCATGTATGAAACCCTTCTGTTAAATTAGTATATTCAGTTTTGATGACAACAAACCCAAGTGTAAAATGCTCTTAAGTAATGTTGCTCCAAACAAAGTTCTCCAAACAGGCATACACTGTTATTTTCAATATGCGTCTTAACTTGTTTGCTGAATGTTGAGAACAAGTCTTAAGAACAGGTCTCATACCTTGATGGCTCACGCTCAAGTCAAGAACACCACCTCGATGAGTTGATTGTGTGTTAAGATCAGTTCCTGAACTCAAGCAATACAAGAACAACCTGGCAAACAGGCTAGGTGTTTCAAGGACAATCCAGCAAACAGGCCTTTCTGAACTCAAGCGATACAAGAACAACCTGGCAAACAGGTTGGTCTAGGTGGTTGGGGCAGCGTATTCGTCTTGAACAAGATGACTGGATCTACAACAAGATGTCTTGGGTAATTTAGGTTTTATTTTTTAGACTCTTGTTAATATGCCAATCTTGAAAAGTCTCTAACTAACCACTCTTGAATTGGCTGCGCTATTTGGTTCAGAACACCAAGTTTGAACAACCCTGTAAAAAGGGTACCTAGGGTGTTTCTGAACTGCAACGGCCAAACCCGATCACTTTGGAAAACTTATTTTGGTTGGCCAAAAGCTCTAATATATTTTGATAAAATTCCAAGACAGCAATTTAAGCTGTAGGAAATCTTTTGATATGAAAATCACTTGGGAGATTTGCAAAACTGATTTTGGAAAATATTTACCAAAACCGAAAATATTTCTCTCTTATCCTTTGGAAAGTGATTAATTCAAAATTCAAGCTGAGATTCTTTTCCAGGTATTTCACGGCTATTTTTAAGGGGAAAAGATAGTCTTTTATCCTCCAAAATCAAATCCCTATAATATTGGGAAACTCTATCCTCATTGGATCTTTTAGCCGTTGGAATTCTCTGTGCTAAGCAAAAATCTCTCTTTGCTAAACATAGCTGATTTTATCACTTCTCCTTGTTTTTGACCGTTGGATTTTTTGTTTAAAAACTCAACATTTCACTCCCATTCATAAGATAAGAAAAAACGAGAAACATACACAACATACGCAAAAAGGGAGAAGTGCAAAAGTGGTTTTTCTAGTGAGAAGAATTTTTCGAGCTACTCTTGAGAAAAGAAAAACCGAGACAAGTTGTGTTTAAGCTGAGCTTTCAAGATATTGGCATACTAGGACCTCATTGTACCTTACATCTGCTTAAATCAGAAGCACCCCCGTAAGGTGTTTTGTAACCCTGATCTTGGATCAGAAAAGTGAGTGAGTGGTCCTCAGTCGTGTGGACTTTGGACGTGTCCAATCTGGTGAGATTTGGACGTGGTGTAACCTTTCTTAGAAAAGAAGGTTACGTGGTTGCAAGTTGTAACAAGGTGTGTTACATTTGTAACGTGTGAAGCCCGTTAGTGAAAGTGGTTAAATCCTACACGAGGTAGGTCGTGGTTTTTCACACCTCAGTTGGGCTAGAGGTGTTTTCCACGGAAAAATTGTGTGTGCTTTATTTCCGCATTTATCTTGTTGATTTTCGCCTTTGAGCAAATTGAAAACATCTGGTGCAAACAAGTCAGAAGGTTGTTTGTAATTCAAGAACAACCTCTGCAATTAGGAGGGTATTTGTCAGTAAGTACACGAAAATCGAACACCACAATTCACCCCCTCTTGTGGGTAAGTACTCCTAAATTCAACAAGTGGTATCAGAGCAGGTTCTCTCACAAAAGGGCTAACACCTTGAGAGATTCTGAAGATGAGTACACCACAAGGAATCCTTGAAGGGCAATCCATTACTCGGCCACCCTATTTCAACGGCCAACATTATAGTTGGTGGAAGAATAGGATGGAAAACTATATTCAGGCAGAAGATTATGAGTTATGGATGCTCATCAAGAACGGGCCCCTTGTTCCCACCAAGGTGCTTGAAGATGGTAAGAAGGTTCCCAAGGAACCCATAGAGTTTGATGCTGAAGACTATAAGAAAATGGAAAAGAATGCCAAGGCCAAGAAGCTATTATATTTTGGCCTAGGTCCAGATGAATATACACGTATCTCGGAGTGTGAGTCAGCCCAGGAGATATGGAATGCCCTCCAAGTAGCTCATAAAGGAACAAGTCAAGTCAAACAATCACGTATTGAGCTACTCATGAGGCAATATGAGTTGTTTGATATGGGTGATCGTGAGAACGTGATGGATATGTACACACGCTTCACCCACATAACAAACGAGCTAAAATCCCTGGGAAAATCCTTCACCACAGAAGAGCTGGTGAGGAAGATTCTAAGGATTTTGCCTCGGTCTTGGGAAGCGAAGGTGACAGCCATCCAAGAAGCTAAAGACATGAACAAGATCACCCTCGACGAGTTGATTGGCAATCTTCAAACCTATGAACTCAGAAAGAACTCACAACAAAAAGAGGAGCAGAAGAAGGATCGTGGGCTTGCCTTGAAAGCACAAGAGGATGATGACTCTGACCTTGAGGATGAAGAGATGGCCTTAATGACACGAAAGTTCAAGAAATTCTTCAAAAAGGTCAAAGAAAACAGCAGAAGAAAGGACTTCAGTAAATCCAGAAACACCCCCCGAGAACAGTTCACAGGGTGTTTTAAATGTGGCAAACCAGATCACCTTGTGAAAAACTGCCCTCTGCTTCGAGAAGAGCAGGAGTTCGAACAACCCAGAAAGCAGGTTCGAAAACAACCTGTGAACACCTCAGGCAAAAGATTCTCGAAGGCTATACTTGCTGCCTGGGGAGACTCTTCTGAGGATGAAGGTGAATCTGAAAGCGAAGTAGATGCTGTAGCTCTCATGGCACAAGGTGATTCAGACTCAGATGATGAATCCACAAACAGCTTGACTGATCTCAAGAACAAGGTACGTGGTCTCAATAAAGCAACTCTCGAAAAACTTTTGTATACCTTGATGGATACTTGTGCTGAATTGAAACGAGATGTCCGAGACCTAGAACTAGAAAATGAGATCCTTAAGAATGAGAAACTTGAGGCTGAAAGAGAAATTCTAGCTTCACATCAAACCATAAATGACTTTAGGGAGACCTTGATCTTGAACGAAATAAAATATACCACCAATCAAGCCAAGGCAGAAAAGGAAACCCTTGAGCTTAAACAAAAGGTCGAAGTTTTGCTTGCTGAAAACAAGAACCTGTCGGCTAAAGCAAAACGCACAGAACACGACCTTGCCACAAACAGGTTGTGGAACAAGTCCTCACAAGCCCTTGATTGGTTAAACACTCACCACAGTCGAAACAAAAAGGGACTTGGATATAAGCCTAAACGAACCGTTTACCCAATCCATAGAAAGTATGTGGGATTACCTGAAAACATTGTTTGCTTTCATTGTGGTAAAACTGGTCACTATCAATATTCATGTCCTTCAAGAAGGTATGCCATTGAAAAGAATGAAAGGTATGTGAAACAAATCTGGATTAGGAAAGATGAGCTTTATTTGTCTAAAAGAATGGGACCCAAGTGGATCTGGGTTCCCAAAACTAACCCTTGATTTGTTTTGCAGGCTGAAGTGAGAGAGAACAACCCCACAAACAACCCAGCAAACAGGGTAAGAAACACCCTGGCAAATAGCTCAGAAAATAACCTTGAAAACAGGCAGTTGTGGTATGTTGATAGTGGGTGTTCGCGGCATATGACCGGAGAAAAATCAAACTTTCTCTCACTTACAGCTTCAACCGGTGGGAGCGTGGCTTTTGGAAACGGCAAGTCTGGACAATTGTCGGTATAGGTAGCATTGGTAAAACTCTCTCCCACTCAATTGATAATGTGCACTTAGTTGATGGTTTAAAGCATAATTTACTAAGTGTGTCCCAACTGTGTGACAAGAACAATCTAGTGGTGTTCTCACGAACACATTGTTTGGTTGTCAATGCCAACACAGGAGACGTTGTGTTAAAGGGGAAGCGTCACAAAAATGTTTACAAAGTTTGTATTTCCACACATCTCCAAAACAACCTGACTTGTTTGAGTGCTGTGAATGATGATATAATGCTCTAGCACAAGAGACTAGGTCATGCGAGCCTTTCTCTTTTAAACAAACTTGTTTCCAAAGACTTGGTTGTTGGACTACCTTCCATCAAGTTTAATGATGATAGGGTATGTGAAGCTTGTGCAAAAGGAAAACAAGTCAGATTGTCTTTTAAATCAAAAAGGTGTGTTAGCACTACCCGACCTCTTGAATTATTACACATTGATCTATGTGGTCCTATGAGGATAACAAGTAGAGGTGGGAAGAGGTATGTGCTTGTCATAGTGGATGATTACTCTCGATTTACTTGGACCCTGTTCTTGGCCTCCAAGGATGAAACTTTTGAGAATTTTATTGCCCTTCTCAAAAAGGTTGAAAAGAGAGTAGGACACTCATTGGTTAGCTTGAGGTCTGATCATGGTACTGAATTTGAAAATGCAAGTTTTACAGAATTTTGTAATACGCATGGTGTTGATCATAACTTCTCGGCCCCAAGAACACCCCAACAGAATGGGGTGGTTGAGCGCAAAAACCGCACCCTAGAAGACATGACTAGGACAATGCTTATTGCTAGTAGTCTTCCTAGGAACTTTTGGGCAGAAGCTTTGAACACATCATGTTACATTATGAATAGATGTATGATTAGACCTATTTTGAACAAAACTCCCTACGAACTCTTCAAAGGCAGAAAGCCCAACATTATGCATTTAAGAACATTCGGTTGTAGGTGTTTTGTGCATAATAATGGGAAGGATGCTTTAGGAAAGTTTGATCCCAGGAGTGATGAGGCAATATTTCTCGGTTATTCCTCTCACAGCAAGGCATACAAAGTCTTTAACAAAAGAACCTTGTGCGTTGAGGAAAGTGTGCATGTGCTTTTTGATGAATCTAACACTTTGAATAAGAATGGTGCACAGGAAGAAGAGTTTGAATTAGGTCTTATCCGAAAAGAAGTGTTGCCCCATGAGAGACAAGGTAAGAACACCATGGAGACAACAGGCCCAGAAGTTGTTCCTCAAAACGGCAGGCAAGGTGAACACCAAACAGGGGGAAACACCATTGAACCCTGTTCGGGATCATGTTATTCAGGAACAGGCCTACAAACAGGTGCAGAAACAGGCTCAGGAGGTATTCGTGAGCTTGATTCTCCAAATATTCCGGCTAGAGTAGAGCATGTGTCTGTGGATCCACTTACTCCACGACCATGGAAGCACCATAGTTCACACCCCCTTGATCAAATTCTGTCTGATATTAACAGTGGAGTGCAAACTAGGTCTAAGCTTAAGAATTTCTGTGCTTTCTATGCTTTTCTCTCTAACATTGAGCCAAAGAATGTGAATGAAGCTCTTGCAGATTCAGATTGGGTCACGGCAATGCAAGAAGAGCTCCATCAATTTGAAAGAAACAGAGTATGGCACCTGGTACCTAAACCTGCAGAGAGAACAATCATTGGAACCAAGTGGGTGTTCTGAAACAAACTGGATGAGTCAGGAACAGTCACTAGGAACAAGGCACGGCTGGTTGTTCAAGGGTATAACCAAGAAGAAGGGATCGATTATGAAGAAACCTTTACACCAGTTGTTAGAATTGAGGCTATTCGAATCCTTATAGCGTTTGCAGCTCATATGGAAATCAAGCTATATCAAATGGACGTGAAAAGTGCATTCCTAAACGGATACCTTAAAGAAGAGGTGTATGTCAAACAACCCCTTGGTTTTGAAAATAGTGAATTTCCTAACCATGTTTTTAAACTTGACAAAGCTCTTTATGGTTTAAAACAAGCTCCTAGAGCTTGCTATGAACGTTTGTCAAGTTTTTTACTTGAAAATAATTTTAGAAGAGGCAAGGTAGACAATACCTTATTTCTAAAAACTAAGGGGGAACATTTATTGATTGTCCAAATATATATTGATGACATTATATTTGGCGCAACTCATCATGATTTACGCAATGAATTTTCAAATATGATGAGGAGTGAGTTTGAGATGAGCATGACAGGTGAGCTTAACTTTTTCTTAGGCTTACAAATCAAGCAAACTCCAAACGGCACCATGATCCATCAACAAAAGTATATCAAGGAGCTACTTAAGCGTTTTGGGATGGAGTCGGCCAAATCCATAGACACTCCTATTTCTCCTTCAACCAAGTTGGTTATGGATGATGGGAGTCCCTCAGTTGAGGAGAAACTCTATAGGGGCATGATTGGGTCACTCCTATACCTAACCGCTAGTAGACCGAATATTGTTTTTAGTGTTGGTTTATGTGCCCGTTTTCAGTCTAATCCGAAGGAAACTCATCTTAAAGCTGTTAAACGGATACTAAGATATTTGAAGCATACACCCAATTTAGCTTTATGGTATCCTAGAGGTTGCAATTTTGATCTTGTTGGATATGCTGACGCTGACTATGCTGGATTCCTAGTTGATAGAAAGAGTACCTCAGGTATGGCTCACTTTCTTGGACCTTGTTTGGTATCTTGGGCTACCAAGAAGCAACATTCAGTTGCCATGTCCACAGTAGAAGCTGAATATGTTGCAGCAGCTTCATGTTGTGCTCAACTGTTGTGGATAAGACAACAGCTTAAGGACTTTTGTGTTGACACTGGATGCATTCCTATTTTTTGTGATAACACAAGTGCAATTAACATTGCCAAAAATCCATGTCAACATAAAAGAACAAAGCATATTGACATTCGACATCATTTCTTGAGAGATAATGTTGAAAAGGGTTTAATTTCTATGAATTTTTGCACAACGGAAAATCAAATTGCTGATATATTCACTAAGGCACTAGCTAGAGATCAATTTGAGAGAAATAGACTGGAACTAGGGTTGGTAAGAACACCCTGAGATACTTGTTTCCAAGACATGAACTAGGTTTGGTAAAAACAACCTCTACACCCTGTTCTCTCCCCTTGTTTGCAAATCTTATTAGCAACTGATGTGATTTATGTACAATGAGTGCATACACTCGAATTGCGTGCGTTTTTTTTAATTTATACAAAGAGTGCAGCATAAGGGGATGTACTAAGGATCACTGGAGCAGCTCTGCCACCCCTAGTACCAATGAGTCAAATCAAGATCAAACGGCGAAGAACAGGCAGGTATCTTGATCGAACGGAAAGAACAGGTACGTCCCTTGGTTGTTCGATGCATATGGGAATGTGTTTTCTTTAAACCTCCCTCCTTACCAAGGCACACGCCTTTAATGTTCTCACCCGTTGCAAACCTAGAGATCTTTAAAAGATTTTGGGTGCTCTCTCTCTCTTTAAATGCCCTGTTCTCAGTTCTTCTTTTCACCTGACTTCATCTCGCTCAAAAGCAAACCCTGCAAACAGCCTTAAACCCTAATCTCTCTCCTCTAGCAACAATGGCTTCCAACAACACCTCTCACTCAAAAGCCCTGGTTCTTGCATCCTCAATCCCTGCTCCCCCTCGCCCAATCCTGTACAAGCCTTTCAGATTTCTGAAAAGCTTGTTCCTAAAGTCAGTCGGGATAGGGATGGACGATATTCCCTTCAATTGTGGAAGGAAATTGGTGTTTCTTGTGGGGTCAGTTGCATGTCCCATTAAAGTAGAGTCGGAGGGTGCACCATCGGGGCCTCAAGACAAAATCTTGGAAACCCCTGAAGGGTTTAGTGATAATTTCGAACCCTGTTCTTTTGGGCTGTTTCCTGAAACAGTGCCAGAAACAGGGAAAGACTCTTTTGACGCCGTGTGTGTGGAGGATCTGAATGTCGATTTCCGAGGGAATTCGAATGAGACATCAGAGGAGAGTCAGGAGAAGGATTCTCTCCCTGAGGCTGAACTCACTACTCCGGTTGCTCAAACCGGAGAGAAAAGGAAAAGGGTGAAAATAGTGGCCAGGCGCAGCAGAACGCCAAGAACAAGGCCACAACCAAGGTCTCAGCCCTCTCAAACTCCCTCTTCTCCAAAATCCTCCAAGCCTTCTCGCAAATCTGCAAGAATAGCTTTTCAATCCGCTCCCCGTATCTCCAAACCCTCTGCTCCAATCATCGAGGAGATTTCCTCTTCTTCTACCGAGGGGTTCTCGAGTTCTGACTCTGAGAACACCTCTTTCAAACAGGGGACACCGGTGTTCTCCGAGTCCTCTGAAGATCAAGCCCCTCAAAAATCAACCTCTAAACCTGCTGTGAAGTCCTCTCCTGCAAACTCACCCCTCAAAAGAAAGCCCAGAACAGCTCCCCTACCAGACGCTACCACCTCTGTTCCTCCTCCCAAACGCCCAAAGAAGTCCACTCCCTCTCCTATGTCTGACAAGCATGCGCAATTGCTTAAGCGCAATGTCGTCAGGGGGAAGGTAGTAAATGTACGTTTTTTCGAGGAACAGGGTCTGGGGGTGTTCCTGAACAAGTTGCGAGTCCAAGGCTGGCTCGACTTGTTTGCAAACACCCAGTTGGGGTGTTCTGTGCCTGAGTTGGCTGACTTTTACGCCAACTGCAGTGTCACCAAAGGGGTGGTGACAAGTTTTGTGAATGGGCAAGGCATTAAGGTTGATGCGCCCACACTTGGGAAAATATTGGGGGTGCCCTCACAAGGCTTTGCTGTGTATATGAGGGAAGACAAGACGGCCCTGGCAACAGCCAGGCTCCTAAAGGTGTCCCAACGCCTCAGTCAGAAACAGGGCCTGAGAACACCCCTCTCGGTTAAGAAGGGTGAAATGACCTCCCTGCACCAACTACTGTTTATGTTCACCATCAAGAACATAATTCCGCGAGGTCAAGGGCGAAACTCAGCAGATGCCCTCGATCAATGTTTGGTGGACCTACTGGATCGGGAGGAACCACTAAACCTCCCTGCAATCATGATTCGCCACATAGGGCGAATTGCGAACACCACCCGAGCCCATGATCTTGAATATGGATTTCTGCTGACAAGGGTGTTTGAGCACTTTGGGATAGCGCTCACACGGAGAGTGGCGGCCCAAATCATTGATGAGATTGGGATTGACACCCTGCTAGGGTGTGGCTATGAGGTTGGCGAAGGGTCAGTCTCCAAATAGGGTCGTCGACCACCTCGACCACCTGTTTCTGGGCAACCTTCCATCAAGGTTGAAGCTGTTCTTGAGGACAATGCTCGCCTCAAGGATGAGCTCTCCGCCGTCAAGGCTGCTCTTGCTGAGGAACAAGCCCTCTCCACCAAACGCCATGAAGATTTGCTTGCCCTTCTCTCCACCCTTGCCCCCAGCATTCCTCCTCTGCAAACGAAACCACCCCCTGCTCCGTGATTGTCTAGGCTGGTCTCTAGTCTCCTCCTCCTCCGCTCTTAGTTTTGTTGTTTTGGCATTGTACTACTTTTCTTTGCAATGAAATATCTATTTGCAATGCTTTATATGCTTTTCTTGCAACCGTCCTGTTGTTCTTGCTTTTTAATGATGCCAAAAGGGGGAAGAATAGTGTAACCAATTGACAAAGTATGACGAATGAGCCTGACCTTGACTCGATAGGGTGGGTTGACCTCTAACTCCTTGTACCTACATGGATCCCTATTGACAAAGTATGACGAATGGGCCTGACCTTGACTCGATAGGGTGGGTTGACCTCTAACTCCTTGTACCTACGTGGATCCCTATCAACATTTAATTTTTTTAATATGAACACTTGGTTTGTCATCATCAAAAAGGGGGAAATTGTTAAATTAGTTTATTCAGTTTTGATGACAACAAACCCAAGTGTAAAATGCTCTTAAGTAATGTTGCTCCAAACAAAGTTCTCCAAACAGGCATACACTGTTATTTTCAATATGCGTCTTAACTTGTTTGCTGAATGTTGAGAACAAGTCTTAAGAACAGGTCTCATACCTTGATGACTCACGCTCAAGTCAAGAACACCACCTCGATGAGTTGATTGTGTGTTAAGATCAGTTCCTGAACTCAAGCAATACAAGAACAACCTGGCAAACAGGCTAGGTATTTCAAGGACAATCCAGCAAACAGGCCTTTCTGAACTCAAGCGATACAAGAACAACCTGGCAAACAGGTTGGCCTAGGTGGTTGGGGCAGCGTATTTGTCTTGAACAAGATGACTGGATCTACAACAAGATATTTTGGGTAATTTAGGTTTTATTTTTTAGACTCTTGTTAATATGCCAATCTTGAAAAGTCTCTAACTAACCACTCTTGAATTGGTTGCGCTATTTGCTTCAGAACAACAAGTTTGAACAACCCTGTAAACAGGGTACCTAGGGTGTTTCTTAACTGCAACGGCCAAACCCGATCACTTTGGAAAACTTATTTTGGTTGGCCAAAAGCTCTAATATATTTTGATAAAATTCCAAGACAGCAATTTAAGCTGTAGGAAATCTTTTGATATGAAAATCACTTGGGAGATTTGCAAAACTGATTTTGGAAAATATTTACCAAAACCGAAAATATTTCTCTCTTATCCTTTGGAAAGTGATTAATTCAAAATTCAAGCTGAGATTCTTTTCCAGGTATTTCACGGCTATTTTTAAGGGGAAAAGATAGTCTTTTATCCTCCAAAATCAAATCCCTACAATATTGGGAAACTCTATCCTCATTGGATCTTTTAGCCGTTGGAATTCTCTGTGCTAAGCAAAAATCTCTCTTTGCTAAACATAGCTGATTTTATCACTTCTCCTTGTTTTTGACCGTTGGATTTTTTGTTTAAAAACTCAACATTTCACTCCCATTCATAAGATAAGAAAAAAACGAGAAACATACACAACATACGCAAAAAGGGAGAAGTGCAAAAGTGGTTTTTCTAGTGAGAAGAATTTTTCGAGCTACTCTTGAGAAAAGAAAAACCGAGACAAGTTGTGTTTAAGCTGAGCTTTCAAGATATTGGCATACTAGGACCTCATTGTACCTTACATCTGCTTAAATCAGAAGCACCCCCGTAAGGTGTTTTGTAACCCTGATCTTGGATCAGAAAAGTGAGTGAGTGGTCCTCAGTCGTGTGGACTTTGGACGTGTCCAATCTGGTGAGATTTGGACGTGGTGTAACCTTTCTTAGAAAAGAAGGTTACGTGATTGCAAGTTGTAACAAGGTGTGTTACATTTGTAACGTGTGAAGCCCGTTAGTGAAAGTGGTTAAATCCTACACGAGGTAGGTCGTGGTTTCTCGCACCTCAGTTGGGCTAGAGGTGTTTTCCATGGAAAAATTGTGTGTGCTTTATTTCCGCATTTATCTTGTTGATTTTAGCCTTTGAGCAAATTGAAAACATCTGGTGCAAACAAGTCAGAAGGTTGTTTGTAATTCAAGAACAACCTCTGCAATCAGGAGGGTGTTTGTCAGTAAGTACACGAAAATCGAACACCACAATTCACCCCCCTCTTGTGGGTAAGTACTCCTGAATTCAACACCTTCCCTCTTGAAATTGTTAAATGATGCTATGTGAATGATTTACGAACTTAGTAATCTTTAAAAGGGCAACTGAAGGAGTTTTATTACGAAACTTAGTTTGAGTTATATGCTAGCTAAGTACTTTAAGTTTTGAATGAGTTTTGAATTGTGAGTTAGCAAATTCATTACAATTTTAAAAGGGTTTTCAAGTTGAAAATGAAAGAACCATAACCAATGGTAGGGCTATGGGCTATTTTGCTAGATAAGCATATATATGAATAAGCATAAGTATGCATATGTGTAAGTAATTATGTTTATGTTTATGTGCACGTTGAGGAGCTACTCTAGAAACTTTAAGCTTAAGTCTGAGAGCTAGGGATGGTGGCTTAGTATCCCGCCTAGCATAACATAAGTTATGTTAAGATGACTCAGGGATGGTGGTTTGAATCCCACCTGAAATCTCAGTATGTAAGTTATGTCTCAGCATAGTACAATGTCTGTCTGGATAGACGTATATTGCCGCTCGAGTTTGGCCGGCTCGGGATGGTAGTAACAAAGTACCTCTAAGAGTTTAGTCTCCTCACTTATGTGATCAAATCGTTATGTATGTTTCTTTTAATAAACGATGATCTTATGCCAAGGGTATTTTCCTAATGAATAAGAAAAGCAATTGGCGTTTCGCCTTTTTAAGTATTTCAGAAAGAAATCTTTTAAGGGTCATTAGAGGAACAATACGAAAGAGATTCTTTCAAAGAATAAGAGCCTCAAAGAGGCTAAGAAAAGAGTTTTATGTGCCTCAAGATTGCTAAGAAAAGAGTCCTTATGAGCCCTAAGAGGCTAAGTAAAGTGTCTTCAAAGAAAGAAAGGAAAATTTCTATGAATGCCTAATGAAAAAGGTTTCTAAGCACAGTTGGATGCGATTTCAAGTAACTTGTGGCCATACTCTTATAATGCATCGAGCATATGAGATTAAATGTGCATGTTCTGTGAAAGGAAGCTCCTTGCATAATCTCTACTTCCTGTGTTTAAGCATCGCGTGTAAGTGCATTGGGTAGGCAACGCATAACTCACATGTATATCATGTAACCTATGAAAGAAAGTTCTGTGCTTAGCCTTGTTGCTTGCTTATGTGTTTGACTGCTTGTTAGTAAAGGAACTTAGTCATTCAGGAACCTAGAAATGTGTTTGAGTGGTTAAAATGAAGTTTATGGTTAGTGATCCTTTCATAAGGTTTTATGAATGCCTAATCTGATAGTAAAGTATGAATACGTTATATGTGACTATTAAAAACATTATTGCCTGCAATGGTTTTGATTTTAAGGGGGTCAGGGAATACTCACTGAGCGTGTAGTTGCTCATCCCACTACTGTTTTCTCCTTTTTCCCCAGGTTTTTTTATAACAGGAAGAAGTTGAGTCAGCTATATCAAAATAGAAGTTACCCTTACTTAAAGGGAGTCAAATGTGCCTATAGTGAAGCAGTCTCGCTGCTTGAAGATGTTATAGAATGGATTCTTAGTTTGTAAACGTATGTAAACTAAGTATTCTAGTTCATGTAATGCATATGGCATAAAGGTCGCTTTGTATGGCCGTATGAGCCAACCATCTAATTAGTTAGATGTCTTCTTAGTCAAAGTTAGTTATGTTTTAGGATGTAAACCCCAATACTCCAGTTGTGTGAACCGTTGAGTTGTATCTTTCATTTCTTCTTTATTAATGAACTATATTGTTTGAGTGCTTCGAGCGAGTTGCTCATTGAGTTATGAACTCCGGCGCGTAGCCGTTGAGCTTATTTTATAATGTTGTATGCTTCCGTTGATTGCAGGGGTTTATTGTAAGGCTTCTACCCTTGGAAATGGTCAGTTTTTAGGGGAATCTCTGTCCGTTTCGCCCCAGAAATTTAAGTAGAAAGTTAAGAGAACGTAACGCTCTCGGCCCTAGGGGCTAGGGGTGTTACAAGTACGGAAGCAAACTCATCCAAGCAAGAGAAGGATGTGGAGGCTGGCTCATCGAAGAAGGCCAAAGGAAAGAAAGGAATGGATCCTGTGGCAAATTTAGATGTTGAGGGATAGAAGTCTTGTGATAATGCTCATAGGTCCCCGGGAGTCCACCTCACTGATAGAAAGCGAAGCCTGGTGAAGGGTAGTGATAGCGAGCCAGAGTTGGAGGTAAATTTCAGACATGGGGGACGCAAGAGGCACGAGACGGTAGCCCCAGAGATGCTAGAGTCAACCTTGGGGGTGACTTTTTTGACAATGTCCAAAGTTGTTCAGGTGAGCAGCCAATCTTGAGGACGTATGCTCCCTTCCTTTGCCTTTTTACTGTCATTTTCTTTTCCTTTTCCCTTATTTCTTTGTTTTTTTGAGAAGCACGGAATGATTCCATACTTATTTTCATTTAACTCGCCTTCTTTTTTTTATATTGGTGGGTTCGACCTAGCACAAGAGGCTATACCTATTGTTGACGAGCAGTTACTTGAAGATGTTAGCTATACAGCTAGATCATCTACACCTAAGGTGACCCCGAGCATAGGCAAGGACATTGCAGTTGTGAGGAGGCAAACATCACCTCACAGGGTTGGGAGTTCAGCTTCCAGAAGAATAGAAGCCTTGCATGCATCAGCTACCCACAGCAAACATTCAGTTGATAGACCCAAACTCTCTTGAGGTAGCCATGATGGGATTACCAACTACTGCTGCTGATGTTGCCACTCCTGGGGGTTCGAAGAGAAGATGCTTTTGTGTTACTTCTCCCTTCACCACTTCTTTCTGCTCCGAACCTGGCTCTCAAAGCATCTTCACTGTTGTCATACAAGTGATAGGGTCAAGTACTTGACTCGCGTGAAAAATGCAAAATTTGATGAAGTACAGGCAAGACTTCAAGAAAACCCCAATGATTTACAAGGGGATTGAGCGGCTCTGTGGGGACCCAAACCCTTTAAGGAAGAAGTTAGAGGACTATGGGAGTGTTGTATCTGCTTTCTTGTCATTAAAGAAAGTAGCTTCCACATGTCGTCATCCTGATGATGTGGCGAAGGAGAAGACTCCGTGTGCCGAGCAGGTCCATCTTGCACGATCACATCTTGTCATGGATCGTGCAAATTGCGATGTGTAGGCAGAGAAACTTAAAGGAGTAGAGCAGAAAATTGTTGATTAGGAGGAAGTGCTCTGCGTTGCCCGGGAAGAGGAGCATTAACTTAAGGCCAGTGTCTAGGGCCAATCTACCCTACCAGAGGCTGCCGAAAAGGAAACTGATGTGAAATCCAAAGTTCTTGCTGACCTTGAGATGGTGCCTAATCTCTCGCCTAATGATGCGAAGGAGTTCGAGAAGCATGAGTAGGTCATGCTAGCAATGCAATATCTCCACAGTTTATACTCTTGTGGGCCAGGAGCAGTACAACGGTTTTTTTGTTTAAGTGAACAGTTTAGGCTCTTGTTTAGGAGTCGTTTTGGTTTTTTTCTTTTTTTTTTTTGGTGGCGAACAGTTTAGGCTCTTGTTCGGGAGCTAGCCCAGTATTTTCTCAAGGGAAGTCACCGAACTCTTAACTTGTGATGCGGCTAGAAGAAGCTTGTTCCTCTTCCTTAGTCTGTCTTTAGAGTTGGCCTTAGCCCCAAGGCCAGTAAGAACTAGCACACGCCTCTTTACTTTTAGCGAGTCATCCACCATCACATCCAAAGTGGAAACACGCTTCATGCGTAAAGGAATTGAGCTTTGGACTTCATTTATTCTGCCAAGGTGATTCAACACTGAATCCTTCTTTTGTGGGCACGGTGCACTTGATGACATCTCACCTATCTTGATTTTGGCAAAAACCGAGGATTTAGGGTGCTCATCTTTCTTCAACCTATAAAAGACATAAGGTTTCGGGATTTTGCCCTTTGCCATCCTGCTAAACATGAAAGGACATTGGTGCGATGTAGATGGTTGTATTCTATCAAACACCGACATCTTTGAATTGGTTTTAGCATTTTCACCCTCATCATCATCAACTTCCTCGGTTGTGATATATTGTATAAGGGATGCTTGTCCTTACATCGTCCTAAGATCCTTACAAGCTGGGGTGGTACATGACCAAGGCAAACCTTAGGCGTTGTAATGCTGCCTCTTTAACTCTGTATGACCCTTTGTGTTTTGTTAAATCCATAAGGCTTAGCCTTGATTGCATTCCCCAAAGACGTTGGTTGGCTAAAGTCATAGTCGAACCTCTTCATTAACTTATACGCATTAGGATCAACCCGTCACTAGTGCGGATCTTTGGTAAGTTGCTTTCTTCTTAAAGCGAGCCTTTAGAAGAAGCAACAAAACTAGGGAGAGGAGCCTTGGTCAATTTACTTGGGTTCGCCTTATGAACTGGAAGCACACTAATTGCTTTGAGAACAAGCCAGCTGGCTTCATCGAACTTGCGTTCAACCTTGGTTTTGCTCGTAGGATTTGTACATTAACTAAATGACGATGCTCCATCCCTGCGATGGGACTTAGGAATGTACCTGAAGATTGGCGCTGATGGATTTGCTACGACATTTGCTTGCTTGACAGATGAGTCTGAAATTGTCTACTCATTCACTTCTTTCCGTGGTTATTGTGGCTTGATGCTGCCGTCACCACTTTCTTTAGGAGAGACGCGGGTCTCGTTAGCATTCTTCACACTTCCTTTTCCTATGAAAGATATAATAGCTTGGATAATTTCCTTCAGCGCAACATCTTCCTCGAAGAACCTACCATTAGCGAAGTGTGATTTACTTGAGGCATTGGTGTAACAACTCCGGGCTTATGTAACAGGGGACGTCCAAGCATCAACTTGCATGACGTCTTGGAGTCTATGACATGAAAAATTGACGATGTTGTCAAGTCACTAATGGTTAACTCTAAGCGGATTATACCAGTCGCATGTTGCCCTTCTAGATTGAACCCTTGTATCATCATTCGACTTTTAGATAGTTCTCCGATGGGGATACCCATGTCGTTCATGGTAGACTTTGGCATGATGTCGACTGTTGTACCACCATCAACTAGAATTCGATTAACTATTTGCCCCCGAATATATCCAGTAACAAACAGCGGACAATTGTGAGGTTTAAAACCTAACAACAAGTCATCATCAGTGAATGCTATGTAGGAATAGGAGTTGCACCTGGACCCGAAAAACTTGCTCCGAACCCGCCCCAATTATAACGAGTATAAGTACAAAAATTGGGAAAAAATGGGTATGCGGCGGGTATCCTAAAAACGGGTATGGGTATGGGTACGGGACCGGATACGGGTATAGGCATCAACTGCCCCATACCCATACCCACCTCGTACCCAAATTTTTGGGGGGGGTAAATTAATGGTTGAGTAGGGTCTTGAGTTTCGAATGTTGGTAATTTATTTTTTAAAAAAACTCCATACTGCAACCCATCCTCACCTATGCAATGCATCCATTTATGTCACTCATTTGCTATGCTGATACATAAAGTCACGTGACTCACGACTCACAAACCTAAAATTCCAACTCATTTGTTGTGCCCCTCACTCTCTCATTTCAATCATTTCTAGAATGTGGTTTTTATTTATGAGCTAAGTATGAACTATTGAATCCAATGGGTATTGTATTTCTTTCGAACATTTTGCCTAGTTGAATTTAGTTTTATGAATTTCATTAGGTAAAAGAAATTATCTAGCCAATGGGTATTAAATTGGAATATACGTATATACCTGAATAAAACCCGAAATACCCGAAATACCTGATGGGTATGGGTATGGGTATGGGGATAGATTTTAAAAACCCGATAGGTATGGGTATGGGTATAGGGATGACTTTTGAAAATGGGTATGAGTACGAGTATAACTCCACCCACCCCGTACCCGCCCCGTACCTATCCCTAATGTTACGGTCGTGTTACAGGTGGCACATTAGGCAAGACTGCGTATAAGTGGTGCATCCTTTAGCCTGTCAGCATATAGTTTTGCCTGGCGAATGGCAACAACAATTTGTTCGCGCATTTCTACTGGCAAGTGAAAAATTTACTGCCAACCTATGTGTACTGGTAAAGCTTCTAGGACAGTGAGGACCTTATCGTTTCTTTTGAGAGGGAAACTTAGTTCTTTATTTGTCTCGTCTTCATCATATTCGAAATATGAGGTCATGTTGACAGCGACACTATCAATGAAACTTTTTGGGACGAATTCCCCTAAGGCCTCTAGTGCTTTAGTGAGATCTATTTCAAAATCTGACTCATCAACTTCTTGCATTGTGATGTGGCTAGCTTCTGCTGTTTCATCCAAATCTATAATGATTCTTCCTTCCCTAGCTAATCACATGATGCGCTCCTTGAGTGTAAGGCACTTTTCAAGAGGGTGACCAATGACTTTGTGGTATGGGCTGTATTTGGGGTCGGTGGTCCTCCCAGCTTCTTCTGAGTCAGGAAAAGGGTACTTCTTTTCCTGAAACTCTTTTAGTGTGGAACGCTTCCTTATCGCATCCTTGAACGGTAGGCTCTCCTTGTCCTCTAGTTTAGGCTGTGCTGTAATCTGAATTTACTGACTTATAGAGATGGACATCGCTTCTTTGGTCATGGTCTTGGAGAACTTAACATTCTTCTTGAACTCAACTTTATCCTTCTTTGATTCAGTAGAATAGAAGGAGTTGCCACGAGGGCTAGCTATCGTCATCTGCATATCATTGCTTTGGTCGCCAATTCTTGGAAAGTCCTAGATTCAATCATTTATAGGACATACACTAAGTCCCAGTGCATGCCTTGGGTGCACATTTCAACGACAGAAGCTTCAGATAGTCAATTTTTGCACTCAAGGCTAAATGCGCGCCAGCGGTTGATGTAATCAAGAACGGGCTCATCTTTCCATTGTTTTGTATTTGTCAGCTCAGTGCTACTGACCGTGCACTAAGTGCTATAAAACGTGTTGAGGAACTCTTGCTCTATTTGTTGCCAACTGTTGATGAACTCAGGCTCTAGATCGGCATACCAATCAAAGGCAATACCTTTCAATGTCTGGACGAATTGCTTTACCATGAGGTCACAGTCAGTTCCAACATTTTTGCATGTCTCAATGAAGTACGCAACATACTGTTTTGGGTTGCCTTTCCCATCAAATTATTAGAACTTAGGGGGTTGATCGCCGTGGGGCATGCGGAGAGCATCAACCTTCTTAGTATAAGGCTTGGTGTATATGTGAGTTCTATGTGAACCTCCACCTAGTTACGCCCTAACCGCATTTGCTATCAAGTCTTTGATTTGCTCAATAGTCATTGATCTAGAGGACTTGACATTTTTAGGCATAACGCCTTTATTTGGCTGCTTCTCATTGTCAGAAGTTTCAGTATGGATGGTCTTTTGCAGAAGATGAGAGGTAAAGATCTCCTATCCAGCGTGCCAAAATTTGTAAACACAAATTTCAAGCCTAAAACTAAATTAGACGAGAATTTGGGTACAAAATTGAATCTTTGTATTGATTTGAACATGGGTACAATCTCTATCGAATACAATGAGCGTAATCATCTAATTTGATCTCCTTGAATGAATTTGAATGAGTTCATATTGAGAGATGGCCTTAGAGGCTTAATCTCAATCAAGATGTATACTTGATCTTCTAGAGAGGATGGCGCGCGTTTGTTATCTTCTTTCAAAGAATGAATGTTTGCTGTTGGTGATTTCTTTCAGTTTTTTCACCTTTGAATCAAAGGGTAGGGGCCTATTTATAGGAAAATTTTCCCCTCCCCCTTGAAAGTCAAGATGAATTTTGACCTCATTTTTGGCCTTCAATTAGGCCTAATCTTGGATCGATTAGACTTAGGAGTTATTTGCTTTAACTTTGACTTTAACTCTGACTCAAAAGTCTCTCGGATTTGGGTTAGGCATTGACTTGGAAGTTGCCCTGGGCTTTGTCCGGATCTTGACTTGGGAATCATTTGACCTTTGACTTGGGAGTCGATTTAGGCTTTAACCTTTGACTTGGGAATCGACTTAGGTTTTGACCTTGGAAGTTGTTTGGAGTTGGTCGTGACTTGACTTGGAAGTCTCTTGAGCGTTAACTGGGGTTTTGACTTGGGTTTTGACTTGGGAGTCATTTAGGCTTCGATCGGGCCTTGATTTGGAAGTCGTTTGGGTTTAGGTCGTGGTTTGACTTATAAGTCTCTTGGGTTTCGACTTGAGTGTCTTTTGGACCTGATTAAATTAATTAAAAGGGTTTGTCTAGGTAATTAATTTTATTTTATTTTGATATAATACATAAATATTTTTAGTACCTACAACATCCTAGAAATTTAATGCCAAGCATTTCCTGGTTTCCATAACTTCAAGTAATTCCGCATGGCCAGATATGGGGTGGAAAAACTATCTTCTAAAGATTCAGTTTTAAATTTCAATCCCCTTTTAAATTTCTATAGCTAACCGGCGCTGGTCTCGCCCTTTGATAAGATGGTTGCCTTTATAGTGAACTATAAGCAACCTATTTTTATTTCATTTTATTTTATTTTAGAGAGTAGATACATACTAACGGCATGCTATTTACAATTTATAAGAAGTATTTATTGGTGGTTATTGTTGAAACATGCCAATTAGGTTAAAATATGCTAAAATATGTTGAATTATACTAAAACATACTGAAACATGTCAAATCATGTTGAATGGTTGAAAAAAAAATATAACTAAGTATTTTCAATAAGTACTTAAGGATGTTACATTATGCTAAAAGTTGTAAATTTGTGCTGAAAGTTACTGAATATTAATAATAAATATTTATGATAGGTCGAAAAAAACATATCCTAATTAGGAATGTTATATTTATATCCATATGTGGCGGCAACCCTAAGAAGCAAGCCAAAAAGCTCGAAAGGGTTGGAGAAAAAGGGGCTATGATCACTGTCAATAGTATACACATCAGAAGGTGGCCATTTCTTGATCATGGCATCTTGACTATTTTCTGGTGTGACATTGTCATGCATTGCCTTAATGTAGACACGTGGCACAGTGTCTATCTCCTTACCATGAACATCTGGAAATCTGGCGTCCCTTAATGCTCGGCATGGGTATGGTTTTAAAAGCATTGCTGCTAATGTAATATCCTGTCACATATGTCAATTACTTTAGTCGATCTTATATCGGACCATTTTATAGAAAATACATTATGAGATGAATACTGTTGTGGTAATTTTTAATAATATTTGGGGTGACTGATAGTTCATTTGGTAATGATTATAGTAAAAGTTATCCTTAAATTGACTATAATCACCCCCTAAATTAAAATTACTTTGAAATATACTATTAATCATTTCAAAGCTTTTCAAGAGTCATAAAAAAATTTTTCTTCTAATAACTCTTACATAAGACAACATAATTCAAGAATTTTTGCAATTGATTAGCTATCTTACCATGCCTAAGAATACGATAAGACAGTATAATTCAAGAATTTTTGCAATTGATTAGCTATCTTACCATGCCTAAGAACACGAAATTGAATCCTCCATAATTCGAAGGCAGATCGTATTGCGACTAATTTCATGGCCTTTCCACCTTATGTAATAATTGACATCTTTTCATTCTTTTTTTTCAATTAGACATCCACCTTATGTAATAAACTAAAAGTCTTAACCATTTCAATCAGACATGAGCACTATAAAGATCATGTGAAGATGTATGCTTATTGTATTAGTATATCTAGCAATGGTTAGTGGAAAAGATCATTCAAAATTTTGTATAATAGTTATTTAAATTCTAAACTATACATTCATAAAATTAATAAATATTATCAAATTTAAAGTTTTAAACTAGAGCAATGTTACAAAAAATTTTCTATAGATCCCTTGTTATTCAAGAGTACACTTTTTTAAAATGTGTAGAGTTCTAATTAAGCCTATCAATTCGAATGATGGGTTAAATATCGATCGAGCGTATTCGCATTCAGGTAACATATGAGTCATATCTATTTTGGATGCGGATAAAATACAGGCCGGCGTATTTCCGTTACACGGATTTTGGGTTGACCCATTGGGTTTAGGGTACTTTTTAAGGGTTTATCTCTTTGTTGTCAAACATATTCAAGACTTAAAATTGCTCGTATTTGATGAAAAAAATATTGTAATTGTAATTTCTTATAAAATATTAAAGATACTCAAACTTTTCATTATGATATATATATGTGCCATGTATGAGTGGCCAAAGAATCGAGCTTCGAGAGTCAACCTAAGACTAAAATAAGGTTAATAATGAGTTGGGTCATTTATTGGTCCAATCCAAATCATGCTAACGAATTGGAGCTGTTTGGCCCGCTAATAACCCATTCAATAGTTGAATCTTTTTGTTGACTAACTTACCATCATCTAATCAAATATACTTTTATAGTGGGTCGATCCTAACATAAATGTGGGTCTGTCTATTGCCCAACACTGGCATCGTTGTTCAACACCAATTAAAAATAGAAACAAAATGAAAGAACATTAAAGAAGCACAAGATATTAAAATTATCTTTTATAATTATAACATTAAATTTTTAAATTGTCACATAGTAACCTTATTTAAAGTATGCTATGACATATTCATTCACAAAAAAATATAATACTACACGACTTGCACGTACATTTTTAATATTTTCTCATTTTAAATTGATTTTCTGAAAACTAAATAGTTACTTCACTTCATTTCATACTCATTTTTTAAGATTTCTCAGCGTTATTGTCTTGGAACAAAATTTGAAGAGAAATGATACTAATGTTTAATTTGTGACGGGATACAATAATTATATAATATCTCCCTAAACGAATCAATATAATAAATAAAAATTATTATTAAGAAAGTTAAATTAAAGAAAAATAAAAAAATAAAGCCATAGTATATGAGCCAGGTGGGAGGGTTCGAGCTCAAGTGGAATTTGACCGCTAATTTGCGGATTTTTTAGGTTCAGTAGGTTTCACATTCAGATCGAGAAAATCACATTTAAACCCAAAAATTTCTGGATAGATTTGAAATGAATTTTCAAGTCGGCTTTTTACCAGAGCTAGATCCAATTCTATACATAAATATAGCAAATTGTGTATATACACCCACATGTACGGTGTATATCCACACACGTGAATGTATGTATGTATACTATCAAAATGTGTAATGCATACCTCAAGAGGCGTCCGTTGGAAAAAGAGTGATCGCTGGAATTCTTTCTTGACTAGAACACTTGTCGGTAGGTCATCATCTCCCTTTTCGTACACCAAGTCATAAATCTGGCTGTCCTTGGGATTATGCAATGGTAACTACCAACATCAAGAGGGTTGTCTTAACAAACGATCACCATATATAGACCATGGCTTTGAAAATTAGATTGAGATCCTCTTAGTTGGAAGAAATACAAATACTGCAATGACAATTTCCTGTAAAATTCTTAATTTTTTTTTTCTGGTAAAGTTGATTAATTAATTTTAGCAAAGAGATTAGTGTATGTATCATTTAATTATGAAATAATGGGGAAAAAAATCCTCAATCATAATAAGCACAGACAAATTAAAGATCAATACACAAAAATAATTTCTGAAACATTGAATGAATTTCTATCATATGGTGATCATCTTCCTTAATTACCTCAGAGAAGCCATTCCTAAACATCACGGCTGCAACAAAGACTGCAACGTTAATCTTCATTGGGTAGTTACGGATGGCAGCTACAAGGCTAAGCCCTCCGGCGCTATGCCCCACCAAAATTACCTTCTCGCCCTCGCCTAGGCCCGATAAGACGTCTTCGAGGGGTTGGTTGTACTCTTCAAACGTAAAAATGGTGTTAGCATCGGAGGGATCTGTCCCCGAGCCTCGAAGGTCCAGGCACGTGACCTTGTGCCCAGCACACTCCAAGAGGCGTCTGATCTTGTACCAGCACCAGGCTCCATGAGAGGCGCCATGGACCAGCACGAAATGTGCACCCGAGGGCATTTTGGTCGTTTCGGATGTGACGTTCATTGTGGCGCAGTGCGCGTTATTAGCTTTGCTGGAGTTTTCTTCGGGTCGATTCGTGTCCTACGCATTGATGAGTGAAGGAAAGGGAAGGGAGTGTACTGTGGCGGGGTCCATGTGTTTGTGTGCAATTCACTGGGACATGTGACACGTGTCACCCCAATTTGTGAGCTTCGTAGCAAATTGAACCAACATTTATATATTGCGCCATGTCTATTTTGTATTAGTGACTGAACACATTTTTTTATGTTTTTTTGTAACAAGAAGCGCAAAGATGCACCATTGGAACTGTTCCGTTCAGAAGCTCCTAACAACCGTTGTTTGTTTTATCTAATCACTATTCAATTTGCTTGTTTTATCGAATTAGTATTCAATTTATTTGTTTTAGTGAATGAACTTTTGGAAAAAGTCTACCGTACTATGGTTGAGCATAAGGATGATAATGGAACGAATACGGGACGAATTATGCTATGCTTGTATTCATATTTATTTTCAAAAATTATATTTATATTCGTAATCATACTGATCAGGTATTAAAAATAAAATTAATACTCGTATTTATCGAGTTCTGCGGTTTTATTTGGGTTCGCATAGAAAATGAAAATTAATATACATATGCAACTCATATCCAAGCATGATATGCATTTTGGTCATTATAAGACCGTAAAGTTGTGCGTATTGGGAGTATATTGTTCAGAAATGTGAATGAAGCACATTATTGGCTAACTTTTTATTAAGAGGGTTTGGATTGAACTTAAACTAAGAAATTATGCTGCTAAAAATTTTTTAAATGTCTTATTATGGAAACGGTACATTTAGGTGTGAAAATGGTGTAGATGAGGCCGATACTTATACACGTACCAGTATCCATATTCGTACCCATGTCCATTTTCCAACATCCACCCCTACCTATTTAAATCTCATTTTCACCACCTATTTGAGTTTTAAATGGGATGAATTTTTAGGTTTTAAATGGATACGAGCTTCATTGCCATCCTATTTGAGCAATTGTCACTTTTAAATATAAAAATTTCATACAATGTGTCCGAATTTTTAAACTTTTTATAATTTTATAGGTACTAACGAATTTTTGTGAATACCCATGCTTAGGGATAATACTAGGTCATGAACCCCATCCAGATCCATCAAATTCGACCCAACTAATCCAATTAAATTAGACCCAAGTGATCTAAAGTAGGTCTAGATCCAAGAGACGTGGATCTTGCCTGAGTCTGGGTTTGGGTCCGAAAAATTCAGATCCAAACATGACCCAAGACCGTTTATGCTCTGTTTGGATCTTGAAAAATTTGATGGAAAGAAAAAAGTTTAGGAAAGTTACTTTTTTTCCTACATTTGGTTTAGAGAAAATCACAAAGAAAAAAATATGAAGGAAAGTTTGGTGAAAAAATTATTAAAAACAAGTGATAAAATTTTCTTCATAAAATTATGAGGAAAGTTTGAGAAAAATTCTCAACCTACTCCAACCTCACATTGCTTAGATGATATCAACATGATTCAAGTAGTTCATTAACATTCAAGATTTTCATCTAAGTTCTTGTATTTTTTTCTCAATCCAAATAAGAGAAAAAAAACCCATTTTCTCCCTACTTTTTTTTCCCTCACATTTTTTTCCTTCAACTTTTCTTTCCATTAAATTTTCTAAGGACCAACTAGAACGTCGCATTCATTTTTTTAAAAAAAAAAAAGTGTGGTAAAGTTAGTTCGCTAAAGTAACTCTAAACCAATAAATTCTAAGGCCAATTTACGTGCTACCGATCATAAAAGAAAAATTATTTTGTTATGTTTGTTTAATATTTGATTGACTTTATCTTTGTGATTTATATTAAAATATTACTTTTGATGTGTAAAACGTAAGTAAAAAGATCTAGTTATGAACTATTTGTCTATAGAATATAGTAATTCATGTTAAAATGCTGAAAAACTAATCTTTAATGTGAGAAACAGTCATGACCAATTTAGAAACTATAGACCCGTTAGATCCGTATGGTTTAAGTCTAGATTCCATCTTTTCAGACCCAATGGATTGAGGACAAGTTTAAATTCAAGTCTAAAAATATTAAATAAATCTAACTCAGATGAACCTCAACCAAACCCGACCTATCATCTTTCCTATCATACTAGAACTATTACGAATTATACATGTGATTTTGAATAATTATTTAGATTAATTACTGATTGTCGAGCCACCATTCTCAAAAACGTACATGCAACTCCTAGTCTCCTACACTTTGTCATAATACCGTCAATCATCATAAAAAACAACGGAAAGAAGTAAAAGAGCTCAAGATTGTTCGGGTGAAGAGGGAAAATGGGAAATCATGCGGTGGCTTCTAGTTCTCCGCTTCTTCGAACCAAATATTTTCAACCTTATACTTGCGTAAGAGACAGTGGATGAAATGATTTGTCCGTTGACTTATTGTTCATCATTAATTTTGATTCAAGTCAAGTTAATTTTTTTTGGTGCTACATATATTTTATAATAAGGTAACTTTTAACTGTCTTATCTTAATCACAAATAAAATATTAAATAATTCAAAGTTATTAAATTTTCAGTGGTTAGACTTAGCTATGAATTATAAAGCCCTAAAATTATCGACTGATAGAAAATAATATTCTAATTAGATCAACTTTATTCAGAAAATCATATCATATGTGTAATTTTTTAATTATGAAAAATTATATATAAAAAAATTATTTTACACAATTTATAAATTATAGCATCATTACACTATTTAATTATATTATTTTTTAAAAATTTAATACATAATAATATACGTGAACCTTGAAATTTTATTGAAAAGATCAATGGTCAGTAATTTTGCGAAAAAATTGACTGAAAATGAATAAAATTGACGGGTCTATCATACACGGATCTTGATGGATAAATTGACAGGTGGGGGCTCACTTTTGGCGGAAATTTCCGTCAAAATTTGTGAACAACGCAATTAATTTTGACAGTTGGGGGGTTCCCCGTCAAAAATTTGCCAGATTCGTCTTGACACAGCCAGTCACAAGCAGAAAATTATTTGAAAAAAATTTATTTTTCAAACCTTTTATTTGCACCATTTGGCTTTGAATGGAGGCCCAGCTATTTGTTTCTTCTTCGTAACCTCCTCCACAGTCCATGCACTTCACATCTCGTGGCATCTCCATCCCCAGCCTTCACTTACTCCTTGGCATTCCATCTCCATCTCCATCTCCATCTCCATCCCCATCCATATCTCCATCTCTTCGATCTGTCCCTCCTCACAAAAATTACTGCACCTATGCACATACATTTCTTTTCTCTCTATCTCTATTAAGGAATTATTGTATTAGTGCATTATGGTAGGTTTTGTGTATAATTATATTCCTTGCCAAATGCCTATTAGTTTGTATCAAGGTTAGGAAAATTGATAGCTACGTTAGTATAGTAGGCGGCTGGGGCTACGTGAGGGTCGATGAGGCTTCCTCTTGTATATATGCTCATGCATATTCAGTTCATAGATAATAATATAGACACAGACTTCATTCATCTCGATTCCTCTTTTACGATTTCTTTCATGGTATCAGAGTCGATCCTGGAATATTAAATTCATTCAAAGAAAAATCCCTTGCGTCAAGGACCGAGACTATGGGTGATGATGGCAAGAAACCTTTTATTACAGATGCTCAATCACCATGTTTCTTACATCCTTCAGACTCACCTGGAGCGATCATCACCATGATTAAGTTTGATGGAAGGAACCACGAGCTGTGGGAACAAGCTGTACAAACGGCTCTGTTGGCCAAGAACAAAATTGGTTTCATAGATGGAACCATAACTGAGCCAGCAGATAAAAGCTCACCCGAGGGAAGAGCGTGGATCATGGTGAACTCCATGGTCACGTCTTGGATAATGAACGTGATCGATCCAAGGCTACATACGAGTTTCGCTTATGTTAAATCTGCCCAAATTTTATCGGAAAATATTCATAAACGTTATTCGGTGCCAAATGTGCCCAAAATACATCAGTTAAAGGCTCAAATCGCCTCTTGTAAACAAGATAAGCAAGAGGTACTTGAGTTTTTTTAATAGACTTGTAGGATTATGGAACGAACTCGGAAATTATATGAAAATTCCAGCATGTAAGTGTGAGGCAGCATCAAAAATCACAAAATTTATTAAAGATGACAAAGCACACCAATTCCTAATGGGATTGGATGACGATTCTTTTTCAACCGTACGAAGTCAGATTTTAGCCCTCGACTCCTTTCCTTCCTTGGACAAAATTTTCAATATGGTGCAACAAGAAGAGAATCATGGAAGAGTAGGCAAGACACCATGGCTGTGTTTGCAGTACCACATCAAGCAAAACCCTAAAGTTCACACGAAAGACCCACATGTACACATTGTGGGAAGTATGGGCATGAAGAACATACTGTTATGAGCGCGTTCGTTACCCCGCAGGTTGGAGTAGCCGGGGAGGAAGGGGTGGCCGAGGTCGGGCACGTGGTGGACATGGTGCAGGTCACGGAGGAGCTGGCCGTGGATGTGGGGGCCGGAAGCCGCCAATGCAGTGCAACCTGCTGTGCAACCGCTCGTCGAACACAGCCCAGAGGAGCACAAAGTTCCCAACTTCACCGTCAAGCAGGTACAAAGGCTTTTGAGTCTAATCGAGACTCCAAAATCTAACCTTGACAAGCTTTCAGGTAATGGTATTTGGCTCCTTGATAGTGGGGATCCTGTCACATGACAGGAATCAAAAGTCTCTTGCATAATGTATGTAACATTGAACCAATACCCATAGAGTTGCCGAATGGGACACAAACGTTAGCCGTAAAAAGGGGATAGGCATATCTAAATCTTAAGTTAACGTTACGCGATGTTCTTTATGTTCCTAATCTTAAATGTAGTCTAATATCTATTGCGCAATTACTTAACGATATTTATTACACTGTGACATTCACCCCAAAACTGTGTGTGATACAGGATCTTACTATGAGGAACCTGATTGGTGTGGCTGAGCCGAGAAGGGGGTATATTATTACAAGAATGAAGCGATTGATGGAGCTCAAGTTAACAAGGTCTCTACGTATGAACTTTGGCACCGCCGTCTCAGACATCCTTCACACCAAGTTTGGTCAAATTTTTCTGATAGTTTTCAAAGCATTCCTAATAGTAAGAATAGTTTATGTGATGTGTGTTGCCGGGCAAAACAGACTCGTGCTAGCTTTCCTGTTAGTGAAAATAATGCTATCAATTGTTTCGATCTAATTCATTGTGATATTTGGGGTGTATATCACATGAGATCGTTTTATGGTGCTCAATATTTTTTTACTATTGTGGATGATGCTTCTAGGGGTGTTTGGGTTGACCTTATGAAAGAAAAAAGTGAGGCCTCCCAAATAGTGAAGGATTTTTGTGCTATGGTTGAAACCCAGTTTGAGACTAGAATTAAGACCATTCAGAGTGATAATGGAAGCGAATTCACGTCAGGACCAATGAAAAAATTTTATGCTGAAAAAGGAGTACTACATCAGACCAGTTGTGTAGATACACCACAACAAAATGGTAGGGTTGAAAGAAAACATAGGCACATATTGAATGTTGCTTGAGCCTTGTGTTTTCAAGCCAAACTGTCCATTTATTTTTGGGGGAGTGTGTCCTTGCAGCGACTTACCTAATCAATCGGACACCATCCCCAATCCTAAAAGGAAAGACACCTTATGAGGTTTTATTCAAAGTCAAACCATCTTATGAACATATAAAGGTTTTTGGTTGTTTATATTATGTTCATCATTATCAAAGGCATAAAGATAAATTTGGTGCTCGGGGAAGGAAGTGTGCATTTATTGGGTACTCGTATGGTAAAAAAGGTTGGAAGGTACATAATATTGAGACTGGTGATATTTTTGTAAGTAGGGATTTAATATTTCAGGAAGATACATTCCCTTTTGCAGAACGCAATTAGGCAGAAAAATCAGCACATGTTCCAGCTAATGGAATGAATTTTATAGATGATGATTTATGGGAAATTCGGACTGAGCCCAATCCACCAGAGAGGCTACAATCAGAACCTGGGTAGGTTGGGCCGCACGAAGCATCCAACCGAGTGGCCCAGGACGTGCCCTCACCTAATGAAGGGCCCGATCTCCAGTTGGGTACTGAAAGTGGGACTCCTAGGACTGGGTCTTCGGTTCCCATGGTCAACAACACGGGGAGAGCCCAGCCCAACGGATCAAGCTTAACTGCGTTGCCTACTGTGCCTAGGACTGATGCAAGGAGACACGCCGAGCCCAGCACCGAAATCTCACCAAGGGCCTAAAAATGAGCCAACAGCTGTGACTGGGCCTACGTCTGCACAGCCCACTTCGATTGAGGCTACCAGACCAAGAAGAGACAGGAAACCACTGGGCCATCTTCGTGACTACATCTGCTACAACACCAGCATCAAGACCCCCTCTTCTTCAGTATCATCACCACAAAAGGTTCCTTCTAGTAAGCCTTATCCCATAGCTAATTATATTGCATGCAATAATTTTTCAAAAGCGCATAGATGTTATTTGACTAATATTTCTAAGATTGTGGCGCCTAAGTCTTTTCATGAAGCAGTTAAAAGTGCTGAATGGAGAGAGGCTATGGCAAAGGAAATTGAAGCCTTAGAACATAACAATACTTGGAGTCTTGTGGAATTACCACCTGGGAAAAAACCCATTCACTGCAAATGGGTCTATAAAGTAAAATACCATTCAGATGGCAGCATTGAGAGATAAAAGGCTCGTTTCATCATTCGCGGTGATGAACAGATTGAGGGCTTCGACTACAATGAAACCTTTGCTCCAGTGGCAAAGATGACCAGTGTTCGATGTTTTTTGTCAGTTGTAACTGCTAAAGGTTGGGATTTACATCAAATGGATGTTCACAATGTGTTCCCACATGAAGACTTAGAAGAGGAAGTATATATGAACTTGTCTCCTGGTTTTCATTCTCCTACATCGACCAGGGTCTGCCGGTTACATAATCGTTGTATGGGTTGAAACAGGCACCAAGGCAGTGGTTTGCCAAGCTATCCTCCAAACTTCTTGAATATGATTTTGTGAAGTCTTATGCTGACTATTCTCTTTTTACTTATAAAAGGGGAGATCATTACATGGCATTATTAGTATATGTGGATGATCTTGTTCTCATAGGAAACAACACTGCACTCTGTGACCAGTTCAAGACTTATCTGAATACTTGTTTTTATATCAAGGACTTGGGACCATTAAAATACTTCCTAGACATAGAAGTTGCCCGAAATTCGTATGGTCTATTTCTTAGTCAGTGGAAGTATGCCTTGGAAATCATCGATGAATGTGGTTTACTGGGTGCAAAGCCTGTTGACTTCCCATGGAGACCAACCACAAACTGGCACTCACTTTGGGCAAGCTACATGCCGACTCGACACAATACTGGCGGCTTATAGGATGGTTAATCTATCTCACTTTGACTCATCCTGAACTATCTTGTTCAGTCCATATCTTATCCCAGTTTATGCATGCGCCAAAGGAAGAACATTGGGAGGCAGCCAGGCGAGTTATCAAGCATTTAAAAGGCAAACCTGGACAAGGGTTATTTCTTCGGAGTAATTATGATCTACAGTTATACGCTTATTGTGATGCAGACTGGGGAGCTTGTCCTCTTACTCAATGCCCGCTTATTGGATATTTCGTGACACTAGGGCGATCTCCTATTTCATGGAAAACTAAGAAGCAGACTACCGTCTCTCGATCATCAGCTGAAGCAGAATACCCTGCCATGGCCATGGTTACTAGTGAGTTGATTTGGCTCAAATCCCTTCTTTCATCCTTAGAGGTCTTTATGGCAAATCCAATCAAACTGGTTTGTGACAACCAGACCGCCTTACACATTGTCAAGAATCCTGTTTTTCATAAGCGGACTAAACACATTGAAATTGACTGCCACTTTGTTAGAGAACGGATCGTGTCAGGAGAGCTGAATGTCCACTATGTTCCTTTTAGATATCAGTTGGCCGATATCTTCACGAAAGCACTAGGCAACAAACAGTTTCATCTTCTTCTAGACAAGTTGGGCATCGTTAATCCGCATACTCCAACCTAAGGGGGAGTATTAAGGAATTATTGTATCAGTGTATTATGGTAGGTTTTGCGTATAATTATATTCCTTGCCAAATACCTATTAGTGTTGTATCAAGGTTAGGAAACTTGATAGCTACGTTAGTGTAGTAGGCGGCTAAGGCTACATGAGGGTCGACGAGGCTTCCTCTTGGATATATACTCCTCCATATTCAGTTGATAGATGATAATATAGACATAGACTTCATCATCTCGATTCTTCTTTTACGATTTCTTTCAATCTCTCTCTCTCTAAAGTACCCAAAGAAGGTTGGAGCTTCGATTTCCTCTCCTCCATGATCATTAACATCAACGTCGTTCTTCTTCTACATGAAGATTAGAGGTGAATGGTGGAAGTATATGAAAAATAGCATTCTATGGATGGTTTTGAAGGGTAAGAAGTCGGATCTGAAAGTGTAGATGTTAAATTTTGTGGTAAGTTCTCAAATCTAAAAGTTTATACAAAATAATTGTGATTTGGGCTGTAATTTTTGATTTCGTGTGCAATTTATGTATTTGCGGTTCCATTTGTTGATTTTGGGTGCAAAATCCAGAATTTTTTGGACTTTCGCTTTTTCGCATTTCCATTGAAACTTCATATGGGTTGTAAAATCCTTGAGCACCCAAATATTTGGGGTCTACTTGCTTTTGCGAAGAGTTAGTTATATTGTGGTGATTTCTACAGTAATTGCTAAAGAATTCTTGTTGGAATCTCAAATCAGATGTGGCAATTGAAATTGACAAAAATTATTGGCTTCAAAATTAGGGTTTGGAAACAAAAAATCCTCTGGAATCATCGATTGGTGGACTTGATCTTTATAACACTTGGATACTGGAAGTTTTCTGTTTTGGACAATGGACTACTATTAGAATTTGTAATTTAGAATTTTTGGAACCGAAATCTTTGTTTTTTGGATTTTGAGTTTAATTCAGATCTGAAGACAATATTTTGGATATCAAAAACATTCTGATGTTAATTTTGTCATTTCAATTTTAGGTTGTTGAATTGAACTTGGGAGATGTCAACAAAGCAGATATAGGTTGCTTTGTAAATTTTGTTGCTTTGTAATTTTTAGAAAAATTTTGTAGTTATCTTGGCCATATTGTTTTTTATTTTTTGGTTTGTTGTGGGACCTTAATTTGTCAAAGTGAAAAATAATTGAGCAAAAAAATATGTCAAAGAGGGAGGTATGAATTGTTTTGTAAATAAATCATTCGCACATTTATTCTTTAAAACATTGTGTTATCGCTTTTTTTGATTTTATTTATGTAATTTTTGTTAAATTTGGCCTTTGATCGCTAAAGTAAATTTAAAGTTTCATATGTACATCAAATTTTTTTATGGATTTCAACTTTGACAAATTATGTCACTAATTTTATTATATTATTTTGTTCGCTTTGCTCAACATTGCATAATTTAGAAGCACCATAAATTTCAAAATATAAGATAATTTTTTGACCGGGATTACTGATGGAATTCGTCACAAGTTGTGACGGAAAATACTGATTCCATCACAATTTGTGACGGCATCCGTTAGTAATCTCCATCAAAAAATCTAGCACCAACACAAACCAGAAATCTTCCAATGTCTGACGGGCAAACTTTTCTGTCAAAATTCCTTTCGCAAAGTGTTTTGACGCACTGCCAGTCCGTCAAAATTTTTGTCAGTATAATATTGACAGATTGTTGGTCCATCAGTCTAATTCGTCATTGGGAATTTTGATGGAATGTCAGTTGGTCAAAATTTTTGCTTTAGAATTTGTGATGGGTCGGTCAAAATATCCATTTCGACCGGTGATTTCAAAATTTTTGTCAGTAAGTCGATTTTCCGTTAAAATTTATTTATTTTTCTGTCAAAATCAAGCCTTTTTCTTGTAGTATATATATAGTTTTTAAGCCGAGATAAAACACTTAAAAAAATAGTTTGTAACAAGACATGTATCAGTTTGTATTTTTTTGGATTGCAATCCAAGTCATATTGATTAATATGTGTGTAACTTTAATTTTCTATTTTTTTGGGTATCCAATTCTCTTTTTATTAGTCTATGCGATTTAAAATTTTCCTTTCCATTTAAGCATCTTACTCATGTTTCATTTATTTTGGGTGCTCTTTTTTAATTTGAAATTTTGTCCAGTTTATTTTTATCTCTCCCGTTCAAATTTCAAAATAGCGATTATTCAATTGTAAAAAAAACTTTAAAATAAATATCAAAACTTAGTGCTTCTTAACGGAAAATTATAATAGGTATATATTGCTACAAAACATTAAATCGAGGTATCATTTTTTTATTTTTGCAACAGAAGAGAGATAATTCATTGATTGATCAGCCATACGGCATCTACATAGTATATTCGACGCAAACAAACGCACATTCTAATGTCAAAATACAACCTCCATCCTAAGAACGTTAACAGCTTGCACACTAATCGTTCACCTTCCCACAATCGCTGTTCTAGAATACAGCATGGAGAAGAGATACGTAGATCTATTGTAATATCTTCTTGAAAGTAGATCTGTTAATCTAGTGTAATTTCCTCAGGCGAAATAGTCTTCAGATATAAAAGAATGTAATTGAAGTGTCGAATTCGACTGAGGTGTTACTTTGCAATAGGGTAGAATTTCATCCCTTCAAACACGAGCGAAATTATTACACAAAGACAAATCATAACATCCATAAAATAAAATTGGTACAACCGAAGAGAAGTTTAACTCTCACAATTAGAGAGAAATACTAATAAAATTCTAGCAATACTAGTACAAAAGAAGAAAAATACTAGGTAACACTCAGGATTGCTTGAAATCCGACCATCCTGGCTCTCAAGTGCACCAAATCCCCGATAAAATAGCCAAAGAGCAGTTAAAGGGTGGAAAAATGAAAAAGGCAAATCAGGGTGTCATTTACATCGATTGAAAATACAAGGTATAATTTGCCACAAAATCTTAAAGTCGGTGCAAAATGCTCGTTCCCAATCCACGGATAATGTGCCAAACCTCAATTATTAACCCATTGTATTGAAATCTGCCACACAATTTACTTTTGGGGCCACACGATTTACTTTTAGCTGCCCATGTAATTGCAAAATAGTAGTTACGTAATCTACCAAGAATTTGAAAGATAAACAATAAAGGTCCTGTTTTTTTGGTGATTGGAATGATTTACTTATAATTTATAATTTTATATATTTTCTTATAATTTATTATAGTTCTTTACATTTATAACTAAATTCTTACATTTCATTACATCTTGTTATATCTTCTTAAATCTCTTTATATAGTTTTTTTTAATAACATTCAACTTGTCATCTATTTTTTCCTCATATTTATTATAGCAACATGTATATATTTTTTTTATATACTATCAATCTAAAAAATCTTACAGTTTTTTTTATCAATATAATATTAGTATAAATATAAAAGCAGAATTTAATGATGTGAATTAATATTTGAGTTTGAACATGAAACATATATGCCTTTATAGAGAAAATAAGTCAACATGTCTTGAAATTACAGTACAAAAATCAAATTTATGTTTGAGTTTCGACGTGAATCATATATGAAAACAGTCAAATACAGATGACATTGTAGCTATTTCATCCATAAGTTTATCCATAACAACTTGGTTCCTATCATTGTATAATTGAGCATTAGGTCAAATTTAAATCTGAAATGTTTAATTTAAATATGATTTTATTTTTAGGGTTTGATTCAATTTTGTTGAGAAAAATTATTATTTTTTAATTTTCTTATAAAGAGGTGAAACTAATGTTAATACCAAAAATCTCAAGTCCATAACGTGTTTGGTTCTACATATTTGTCGGTTTGAATTTATCTTGTGTTATTTAATTAACTTGTTTAAAGGTTTATTTTTATTAATTACGTTATTTCAATATTATTTTTTATCATCCAAAATGATAATAGTAGAAAAATAAATTTTTTTGTAACGTTAAAATATAATTTGCTTAGTGATGTTATAAAATTATTTCCAAAATATCATTGATACACGTAATTTATCTTCATGAAATAATTTTATCACAATTCATACATTAAAGACTAATAACTATGCATATATATCTAAAAATTATGCTATACAACTTCTTAATAATTCAAGAATTAACTCCTGATATTTATCCGTACAACTTTTTACAGCTCTATACAACTTCTTTTATTTTCTTACAACTTCTTACATTTTCTTACAACTAATTCTTTATAGTTCTTATAACTCTTTATAGCTTCTTGCAGCTTCTTACATTTTCTTACAACTTACAACTGCATCTTATCGCAAAAAAGACCATGTCCAAAATTTAAGGCATAAATATTAGAAAATACCTCTCCCTTGTGCGGCCTTTCGTATTTTAGCACGTTAAGTTCTAAATTAGACAATAAAAATATGGAAAAGTTAGAGAAGATTGGGTGATTCCTATTATTTCAAAAGATATGATTTATATAAAAAATTCATATTCCAATTCAAGAGTAAATATATATGTATGTAAACTTATGAAAGAAGATGGCGATATTAAGGATTAGTGCGCATAATGTAGGAGATTTAGCCTCGTCAATTGGGATACGTAATATCTTTAAGCATAAAAACGATTAAAAATATATAGATATATCCATCTTGGAAGTATCCAAGTTTAAATTACATCATTATAGTAAAGATATTGATCTCCATGACTTACTTTGTGATATTAGGCATAATAAATTTAATTGTTAGATAATAAGAAGAATTAAAATTAATTTGTGTAATGGCTCAGTAGGATTTAATTGTTGACTAGATATTATATGAACTTAAAAGATTACTTAGCTAAGAATTTCCTTCGCATTAATATAAAGATAGTTGGGATGGATATGAAAAAGAGGATGATGTCCTTTGATGATTCTAGAAAATAATTAAAAAATTGGGTAACACTATATACCTAAAAACTCATAGAACCATCGTCGAAGCTAAAACCTTTTAGGGTCCTACCTCTATGCAAAAAATGCTACAAATAAAATAAAATCCTCGACGGATAAAAGTAGTCTTACTATGAATTAGTAGTCTTTTTAACCCCATAAAAACTAATAATAAAAAGAATGTCATAAAAGTTGATAAAAATGGGAAAAAATAACCACTAGGTCATTGTTCTTTTTGGTAATAAATAGTGACAAGCTTATTGCTTGCAGTTTTTTTTTTAACAGTTCCTTATAATTCCTTATAATTTCTTGTCACTCTAACAAATTTTTACAACTTCTTGTATCTTTTTACAATTTTAACTAATTTTTGTAATAACTTGAACATCATTAGGCCATAATTCATGCATATTTTTAATAACTATTAGCTGTTTTATATATATATATATATATATATATATATATATATATATATATATATATATATATATATATTGTCTGATTTACTTTATTTTATCTAGTTTTAGGTTAAGGATTGATAAAATGAAGTGGAGAAGGAAAAATGTCAAAATTGCAAATTTTTTTAATTGAAGGACTTCTGATCAAGATCCCTCGAGGAAGAATGTTTAAGACATTCAAATAAGCTTAGATAAATCACATTCAGTGGACAAAGTCCAAGAAAAAGCTTTTATTTTGCTAAGGAACACAAACAGTAGGTTCTGGGTTCAAATTAGAATACAAGTCTGGTTTTGTATCCTTTATTACTTCGACTTCCATGAGATTTAAGTTCAATATTTTGCAATGAGTTTAAAGTTTAGGAAGCTAGCTTTCCACTAAAGCAAGTTCCAAGTCAATTGGGCGTCATTTGCCCGTCCAAATTAGCTGTCAAATCCGAACAATCCAAACTGTCCGGTTGAGCCAGATTGTACCCGTTTTTGTTTTTGTTATTTTCCAGACTAAATGACATCCAAATTGTGTAATTCGTTTTTTTTAGTTAGTCTAGGATGTCAAACAGCCAAGCATGTCAAGTAAGGTTCAAGAAAAACGAGCTAAAGTCATCCAGCCTAGCCTAATAAGTCAAGCAGCCTAGCCCAACAAGTCAAGCAGTTCGTTTGGCGCCCAAGAATGCACAGTTGGATTAATTAGGCTAATTGAGCCTCCTAATGATGTGCAAATCCAAATATCTCAAATGGGGTGAGGGGGATTGCTGACATCTTTAGGTTTTCCCCCATGAAAGGAAACCTAAGATTACTCAGCAAAATGAAGTGGCCCAGTAGGAGCAAAAACCGAGCCACATGTGCCTTTCACGGCCGGTTTCTTAGCTTAGAGGGTTTATCTTCTTAGGCGGGCTTTCTTCACCAACCTTTTTGCTTACTTGGCTATCTAGTAATGCTTAGTCACCCTATGACTCACTCAAGGAGAGAATACCATGTGGGTCAAGGAGGAACTGCCATTTTGCAAGCATACATTCGAACACCATGGGCTTGAGGTGGTGTGCATGTGTGAGCCTTGTTTTTTTTTGTTTTTTTTGGTTTTGTTTGGAGATGGCAGCCATAGAGGAAGACCGTCTTAGCAAGGAAAAGATGACCAAGCTGCCTAGCAACATTAAGAAATGAGTTTAGTTAATTGTTTGTTAATTATTAGACTCATTTGTACGCGTTGAGCTTAGTACAAGTACATGTGATGTAATCTAGCTTAGTAAGTGTGCTTAATAGCTTTCCTAACCATTAAGTAATCTCCTAAAGATTGCTTAGTGAAGGAGAAAAAGGCTTGGACGTGCCTTATAAGTAGCTAGGCATCCCTTTTGTACCCAAGTTGATGTTGAATGAAAAAAAGTGCATTGAGCTTTTGCTCCTTATGAAAACTCAAATACTTTACTTGCTTATCTCTACTTAGGCCAAGTAGAGTGGTGATCAAGTGAGTTTTAAGCCTTGATTAGTTGGTAATATCTATATCCTAATTAAGCTTAAGGGCCCTAAACTCAAGTTTGCTGGTGATATCTGTATCCAAGTAAGAGTTTAGTTTTCACTAGATTAATCTTTGGTGGTGAAATCTATATCCAAGGATTAGTTTAGTTTCTATCTTTTTTCCTTAACTATAATCTTTCTTGATTTTAGCTTTCACTCTTGAATTGAGTTGACCTTAACCTAAGAGAGATACATCAACTTCCCAAGTGAATTTATCAAATCGGCTCTAAAATAATGATTCATGAAAAACATTTATTTACATAACGAGTTATTTGAAAACTAGGATTATAAGAGTACTACCCCTAATTTGAAGAGGAGTTGGAAAACTTGGAAAAAGGAGAAACTATCCCAAACCCTAATTGAATTATTCCTATAATAAATTTACCATCTCCTAAGCTTCCTTCACATCACTTCACACCACACCCTATGGTCGCCCATCATCACCAATCATCAAGATCATCAGTGCCATGCTCACCACCATCACCATCTTCTTAGCATCATCCATTCATCCCAATCAGCCCCAGCGTCATCCACCCAACGTCGTCATCATCACTTCTATAGTATTGGTCAAAGTATCTTTATTTTGTTAAAGTTTAGATTGTTATTAAACATGAATTGTTTAGAACTCTTATGTCTTTCGAATTTTAATATGTGTGAGTACCTTTTTTATACTTAGCATAATCTTTTGAAACCATGCTAAATTAATTATTTTAAAATACGTTTTGTTCTTTATTTTCTAATTGATTTTTATTTCATGATTCTATAATGGTTTGTATTTATTGTTCATGATATTTATGTTAGATTAATTAGAATGCATGCTAATTAGTTAATTACAAATTTATATGATAGCACGAAAGGCTTTAGTACATATAAGCTTCAGTCTGTTAGGCGCAAGTATCACCATAATTGACCATGTGATAGTTCAAACCTATCTCTTTTATTAGGAAATCATTATAGATATTTGTTAAATTAATTTGCTAGTAAATGGGTTACAAGGTGTTAGATAATGTTTTTCTAATGCTTAATGCTTTAGTTCAATTAAATTCTTTTGCTGGTGTTAGAGTTATCAAAACTAGTAGGGTTTATATTAAGGTTAGACCTAAATGAATTATAATCTAAAGAAAAATGGGGAAGATATGCTGGTAGGTGTCTTCTATAGTCTAGCTCATGGATAAGTTAATTTGTGTGTTGATGATAAATATTAATTTGTATGGTAGATATAGATTATGCTTAGTGTTTTCTTAAGTTTGGTATCTTCGATAATTAGTTGTTTGCTTTTTAGTTTATTTATTTAGTTCGTCAATTTTGATTCTTAACTTCATAGACTTTAGTATCAAATTTCATTTACTTACCGCCCTATAGAGTAGCCTTTTAGGTATGTCTTAGTAATTTTGGATTTATTATATTGTGATTTTTAGTATGGTTTAATTTTCTATTCTACTTTTGCTATTATTTACCGGTTTGTTAGAAATTAGATAAATAGTTTATTTTGTATTTTTATATGTTTTATGTCATTTAGGGGCTTATGTTGATTGAATCCTAATTTATTATTATTTAATTTGATATTTGTTGGAAATTATTTCATAATTTCTCAGAATTATTTCATGAATTTGATATGTGCAGGTTTTTACTTTGACAAATCTGAAAATTAACTTTTTATTTTCTGTTTTATGTTTTTATTGCTCGATTAAGTCTACAAAATTAGGTTTTACAATCTGGTCAATTTTATTGTTTATTTTCGTATTTGTTTAAGTGTAGTTTATTAGTCATTTAATTTTAGATTTTATTTTCTATATGTATTTTTCTATTTTATTTTTATAAAAATAATTAGACATTTTTGAAGTATAAATTTAAATGTTTACTATTCATTAGTCTAGGTTCTTTTTTATGATTTTTATATTAATTTTCTATTTGTTATTTTCTGTTTTAATTTTCAAATTGCTTTTAAGGGATTATTTCTGTTTTTAATTTTCTAGAATAATGAGGTTGATTATTACTATTTCATTTCCAGAATTTAGCTTATAATATTTTGGAAATTAGCAAGTAATTTTCAGATTTTTATTTGCTTAATTTGATTTATTTTAGTAATTAAAAAAGTACAAAAGATTAGAGCATTGAATTTAATTAGATTTAAATTAGATTATTATATCTTTGCTCATGTGATCAATCCCTACTTTTACGTGCTATGTTCATATTTATAAGCCTTGGTAGTGGTTTAATTTGTAGCTGTATAGCAGGCTTTACAAATCTTCTTAAAGCTCTTTAGAGTCCTATATTGCTTTTCACGGCTACATTGATTTTATAACTTTTATTTGAACATAGTTTAGAGCTTCTAGGATTTTTCTAGGAACCTTGAGCAACTCATGACATAGTCCAAGGGTTGCATGCAACATAATTTTGAGAGAGGGGGGTTTCTTCTTTTCAAGAGCCTCCGATGCTTAACTTGGGGAAAATTTTGAGAGGGTAGTAAGTATAATGTAACTTATGAAAGTCCTATTGATCTATCTTTGAGGTTGGCCATAGCTTATTTATATAGGATTTTAGGGATGATTCCCTTACAAGAATTTTACTAAGATTACATATCTTTTTAGACATGGATTATTTCATAGTTTTATTCAAACTCAATTAAAGATCTTTACTGATTCCTTGCAGATTTAGGGGATTTTGATTAGATCCTTTCTTCCCTATCAAGCCATGTGCATAGGGATTATTTTCAAGTCTTTGGTAGATTTAAGGTTTAATAAGCTCATATGTGGTCCCAGCTTGTTTAATCATGGTGGCTTGACCTGATTCTTCAGCTTTTATTAGGCTATGACTCAATGTCTTTATAGAATTAATTTCTACCTGAATCATTACTCTTTGATGGATGTCAGAATTTAATCCAATCATGCCTCAAAGTTTGACTAGGCCTACACTCTCTATCTCTTTAGGAATTCTTTGCCTTAAACTCTAAGTTTTTTTATACCTTAAAGGCTTTCTCAATGCTAATGTACCTTCCTTTGATCTAGTCTCTTTTCCTAAAGAGACTTAACTAATATTTTTTCAATGAATTTTTACTCCCTTTTTGGGAAAAAGTTTCATCGAACTGGATTTCAAATCTTCTTATTTGGAATTTCAAATCTTTAGCTTATTTTACTTTCCTTTTCCAGATAAATTATGTTGATATCTACTCAATAGTGGTTTAAACTTGCCTTACTTGAGTGTATTTTCGCCTTCTGTCCTATTTGTCATGACAGTAATGATGGCTTGTTCAGTCTACGGGCTATTCATGATTGAAATTCGCATTTCTTAGGGTCTTTTCCTTCAATCTTACCACGATTCCTGCTTTAATTTTGGCTATAAATTCATCTTTTATGGGTTCAATTTCTTTAATAAATTTTTTAACTCTTTATAAGCTTCTCAAAATAAGTGTCTGTCTCTTTTAGTTTTAGATTTTGATTAAGTTTTTTTATCCTTTTTTTTCACCTTGTTCTTTTCCCTTTTCCATTTCCATATAACAATGACTCATTATAACTAGGACTAAAGGTGCTCTTGGAGCCATTAAGTCATGCTTCGTATTCCTCTTATTCCCTAGAGGAGAATGTTAACCAATTCTGCTACCTGCGATAATATGGAGAAAGTCTACAGCAAAGAGATTAAGAAGGGAAATGTAGGTGCTTTTTTTGGATCAACGTCCTCAACAATTTGCACCTCTTTGCCTTTTCTAGAGAAAGCAATATTTATAACCCCTTAGGTGCCAACATTATGGGGAACGGTCCTGCTTCATGGCTTGGTATGCGGGGTCATGTGGGATATCTTACTCCCAACCCTTCCCCCCTTCGAAGGGAAAATCTTTAATGGCATTGTGGTATCTTGGTCGGTGTCCCATAATTACTGCTGAAAAAAGGGTTGAGGATCCCATTGGGCCAAATTGCCCTTGTATTTACCAAAGCCCTTAAGATCTTTGGGGTTTGGTTGATATTCTACCCCCTCGCTCTTCTAGATTTCCTTGTCCTACTCCTCACCCTTATAAACTTATCTATGCTCCATGCCCTAGATATGTCTCCTCAAGGACAGTTTCGACTCTAAATGAAATAGAGTCCTCTGTGGTGCCTAGTAGAGAGGGCCTAGTAGCATGGTATTGGATGGGGGTCCCTGTCCTCACTAGCCATTTGTAATGGGAACCAACAGGGCTGTTGCTAGTAAGGATAAAGGTGACTCAACGTCTCTATTATGTGAGCCTCTCTCCAGGCTCTTTACTAGATAAATGTGTTCACTGATTCTCTAGCTCCATCACATGATCCTCTAGCCCTGTCACCCGCACCATGGTGGAATATTTAGAAGATGCTTAGGATAGAATCAAGAAGCTCTCACTAGGGATAGAAGAGAGGATGAGGAAAGCAGAATACAAGAGAAGAAGGGTGAAGAAAGTCTCAACCAAGCTCCATGGTGAGTAATAAGAGAGAGAAAGAGAAAGAAGGGCGTACTTTGCCCAGAGTTTACACCAAAACAAGGAGATCTTCTTTTGTTACAACACAATTCCTGACACAGATATGTGCTGCTTGGTCTAGTTCCCATTCGGGCTTTAAAAGAGTTTGATTACCATAGGCTCTTTAGTTGTTGAGGGTCTTGATCTTCATCTTTTTATTCCCTTCCTTTTTCTTCTTCTCATCCTCTTTTTATTCCCTTCCTTTTTCTTCTTCTCATCCTCCTATGCTCTGATTTTTGCTCTCCTTGTATTATGAATCTTAAAAATTTTTCACATGTAATAAAATTCGATTAGTCAATGAAAAAATCATTTCTTTTGTGTGTATATGTGCCTTATGTTGGTTTGTATATATTATATATGGCTTTCTACTTTTTGTCCCAATCCTAGCTTACAATGTCAACTTATTAGGGTTTTTGTTAGTTATATAAAGAATACAAGAATCTTATCATTCAAGAGCCAACACATTTCACAACCTGTGCAAAAGATTCCTTAGGGTTTCTTGATTCTTATTGTGGCATCTATAAGCTTATGATATGTCTGTATCTGGGAATTCTATGTGTAATGCCTATGCTTGGTTTTCTTATGCACAACGTAAGCTTCTCAACTGTTGTTACTCTTTTGAAGAGCGTTTTCTAATGAGGTAAGCTCTTGGGCTTTCCACCAGAGGTTAAACATCTTTTCCATCTCACAGAAAAATAAGGTGATTAATTAACCTCATCATCGGGAATCAGCATTATGAGTTGTATCCATTTAACATAGTTTTGTAAATTTTCAGCAGAATTCTATTTCCTTTCAAGTGTTAATTAATTCTTGTGAGATTTTTGTCATCAATCTCATAGTAGAATTTCTAGCTTCTACCTTAGTAATTTTCTGCCTCATAAGTCTTAATCCAGTTTAATTGGATCTGGTGACCTATGTTAGGATTTTTCTCATGCTTTCACATGCAATTATCTTCTTCACACTCATATTAAGTGATTTATAATACAAAATTGAACATGAGGGAATATAAAAGATTTATTAATCTTGGTGGAATTTATTAATCCCAAGAACATGCAAATTTCTTACACCAATTACAGACCATGTGTGACACCCTAAGTATGGTTAGAATTGAGGCTTAAAGGATTTTATGGTTACTACCTTTATTACCAAAGGTGCATATTCCTTTTCAGGGAATCCACTCTCAGGAACTTCATGGTTAAGCGTATTTGGTATGGAGAAGTCCTGGAATGGGTAAACTATTGGGAAGTTTTTTAAGCAAGGACGAAATATACAAGAAAGGCTAATGATGATTTAAAGGGCTAATCGTCGATCTTTAAAGCCATTCTTTGAAACTATCCACAACTTGAAAATAGGCCAGGGTGTTCTACCTTGCCTAGTGCTTTCATAAAACAAGGATTTGTTATAGTGGAAATCTATATATGTATAATAGCATTTGAGATTGTTCACATGACAAATATTTAGAACCTCTTTGTAGGTACTTGAAAGTACTCTCTTTAATTCTTTATGGTGCTTTCCAATTTGGAAATTTCCTAGGTGCTTTCCAACTACTTCTATGGTTTTTAGGACTAGATTTATAGCATTTAAGGGTCGATGGTTTACCCTTCTATTAGTATTCCCTAGTTCACTCCCTGCTGAGTATTCTTAGTTTTTTTTCCTTTTAATGTTTTCACAAAACCCTTCTTTGATAAAATGTTTTTACAAACTCTTGTTTTGTGGGTCTATTAGATTTAGCCTATCTACAGGCAGAGATGTCGGTAGAAGTAAGGCTGCCTACATCTAAATCTCGCCAGATCCCGCGCAAGCAGGACCCATATAGGGAGGTAGTGTTGTTGTTGTTGCAGATGTCCTAGTAATCCTAACTTTGTATGACTCAGTCCTTATTGCAACTTCTTCCATTACCTCTGGCACTAAATCCAGGGCTTCAGTTTATACCCTTTTGTTCTATTGTGGCTTATACCTTTAATCCTCAGACTAGTCCGACTAAAGATATTAGGACTTCTGCACCATATGAATATGTAGAAATCTTCACAGTTGTACTTAAGGACCATAAGATCCAATCATCTACCTAAGTCCTCTTAGAATTCTTAGTCTTCTTTATGGCCTACATTATCTACTTATACACAGCTTCTACTTGTCTATTGGCCAGAGCTCTTGCAATTACGGTGTTATGAAGGGAAATTTCTAAATCCTTACAATATTCCTTCATTGTTTTTACCAATGAATTGCTTTCCATTATCTACAGTGATAGATCTAGAAAGTTCACACCTTATGATCATGTCTTCCCACAGGAAGTCTACGAGTCTCCATTTTTTGATGCTAGTTACTGGTTTAGGGTCTATCATTTTATGAAGTAGTGCACTACCATCAGCAAGTACTTCCTTTATCTTGAAGGTTGAGAAAAAGGACATAGGATGTCCATGCCCTACCTAGCGAAGGGAATATGCTCCACAATGGCAAAGAGATTTATTGCTGGTACATGTATTTTTAGGAAGTAGAGTTGGCATTTGTCATATTTCCTAAAATATTCTATTGTGTCCCTAATTAAGCAAGGTAGGCTAATAGAATCCTATTTTTAACGCTTTTCCTGCTAGTACTCTATCCCCTATATGTGAGCCACAATCTCCCACAAAGATATCTTCAAGGATATATTCCACTCTTTCCTTTGTTATGCACTTGATAAGGATCTTGCATATCCTTTATGGTATAGCTCCTCTTTAAATAGGTAATACCATAATGTCCTCTTCCTAAGCTTTTTGGCTTCTATTAGGTTATCCAGGAGCTTTCTATTCTCCAGATAATCAATGATTGGTTCTATCCAGGACTTATTCATATCTATCACACAGATCTCTTTTGAGTCTATGCTTTTATGTCCTATAACTTTCCAAAAGATCGACCTCACAAAATCAGTTTGTGCTGAACTTGCCAGCTTAGTTAATGCATTTGCTTAGTGGTTGTCTAATCTTGCTATGTAAGTTATCTTAGACTGTAGAAAGTATTTAATGGATTCTTTGACTTTGGCTTGATATTTGACCATTTGCTTTCCTTTATCTTCAAAATCTCATATGATCTAACTAACCACCAATTGTAAATCACTAAAAACCTTGACATTGTTTATCCTTTATGGTTTTGCATATATCAAGGCTACTTATAGGACTCCATACTCTGCTCATAGTTTGTAGCCAGAAATGCAAAGCTCATGACATACTCAATTTCCCCCCCCCCCTTTTTGGAGAGATTAGGGTTAGTCTAGCCCCTGGCCCATTCTATATAAAGGATCCAGCTACATAGACTATTCACCAATTTGGTTTTGGCTCTAAGGCCTTATCCTTGAACTTACACTTAGCTAGGAATTCTAATAGGGCTTGAGCCTTGATTGGTCTTCTAGGTATGTATTCTGTATCAAACCTTTATAGCTTCAGTGCCTGAAGTAACATTCTTCTTAAACTATCATACTTTTGAATCATCTTCTTTGGTGGCTGATTTGTTAAAGTTTAGTTGGATGTGGTTCCAAGCAGAATACTAATTTTTCTTACTGTCATGATTATGGCTAGGGTAACTTCTCTATATTTGGATAATTGAGATGATCCTATTAGGACATGACTGATAAATCAGATAAGAATTTGTTTCTAGTCTTCCTCCTTTACTATAATCGAACTCATAGCCACTTCTTATGTTAATAAGTACATATGAGGATCCTCCCTGGGGCTTAGGCTGGTAATTCTAAACATAAACTTTATTTATATTGATATAAATATCCAAAAGATCATTATATGCTTCATGTGACTTATGTCCACTTCCATTTTATAAGACAACCATCGATATGATCAAAAACAACATAAGCAAGCAAAGTTAGTTTTCCAAGTTCAGCTCCCAAAAATTGTTTGAGCACTAACCTTCTGAGCTACTCCTTAACTTGCTTCCTTTACCTAAAAAAGGGGTAAAGTCATAAACTCCTTGAGCCAACAAGTGAATTTTGTAGGCTACTTCTTTCATCTTTCACTTTGAACATTAGTAGTTTAACATAACACCACATATGAAAATCCTCAAAGTCACAAGCGTATGAGCCAAAGCACTTGAAGAGAATAAAACTCAAATTGCTTACCTAAATTCAAATTAGTTTTCTTTGTAAGTTAGGAACAAATGTTTACTTATTCAAACAAATGTAATCACATCTTAATTCAAAAGGCACAATTTATAACTATTTGAAAATTATATCCTATTTCCTTTATAAGAGTTTCGAAAACAGAAACATAAATCATTTGTGTAGTGGGATTGAGCTCACAATATGACCATATAGACTACTGATTCCCTAGTAAGCATAACGCTCCACTAGGCCCACCAAATACCCCCAAGGGAGGTGAATGCCTAGAAACATAAATCCCTAACAAGCTCCAAGCTCCACTACACATACAAATGTTAGTAAGCATGAAGCTTCACTAACTCTACCACATATAAGTAGTTCTTCTATGGTGATTACTCCAGGGTCACATTAACAAAAGCAACCTGAGTGCAAATCTAAGACTTATCCCATACAATATAGAAAATAAAAACTTATTGTTAACATTACAAAGTAGTTTTTCATGATATTTAAATATTTTTCTTCAACATTTCAGTTGAAAATTATTTAGCTCAAAAATTTGTATTTCAACATGGCCATCATTTGCATGGTCCAAATACATATATCACATAATTACTCCCACACAAGAACCTAAAAATCATATACTTGGTGTTTCCATGAATTCAATTAGTCTCAAACTATTTTCACATTTTTTAAAGGTTTTCATAACCCTACTTAAACATTTTAAGCTCCCAAAAACTATTTTTAATCAAAATTATAGCTGACAAATATAAACAATCCATAAATATATTTTTAACAGCCTAACTTATTGTAAAATTCATAACTTATTAAATATTCTTTCAAAATTCATGAAAATTTATGAAAAATTGTCAAAAGACTATGACAAACTTACAGTAAAAATTTTTAGAATTTTTGTTAAGCCAATAATTCTCAAAATTTCAAATAGTACACGAAAAGTAAGATAAATCTGAAATTAATAACAATTTTTCATCTTGTTTGTTTCTTAATCATTGTTAAGCTATGTCCATACCAAACTAAGTCATACAAGATCATCATAACATCTATACCACATAATCACACATCCATAGCTCATACTGTCCAACCAATAATCAAATAATATCACAAATGAAATTTACTACGAGTGAGTTTCTACTTATTAAATTTAGGTGTTCCTAATTCTTCAATTTAATAGAAGACATTATATTCTTAAGTTGATTTTATTAGTGAAGCTAATTAATTTTTAGGAAGAGAGAGAGAAGAATTTACTCACCTTAATAAGTCAAAATTTCACTAGCTTTTTCGTTCTTCTCATCTTTCTTTCTTCTATGGCACAACCCAAGCCCAAGTCCCCTTTTTTTTTGGTTGGGGGGGGGGGGGGGGCTGTGTGAAAAGCAATGCAAAAGGGGAGGGGTTGTTTCTACTTTAATTATAAATCATAAACTACTTAGAAATTAACTAGTAATGATCATCTTGACTAAGTGTTTCTTAGTGGCTTAGCCAGATTATGACATGATATAATTCTTATCATAAATCAATCAAATAAAGACTACTAATGAGTGTGAGACATAATCCTATATTGATAAGTCTAGCACTTTTTACTTTCCCTTTCTTTTGGCAATGCTAATTATACCTTAGGTCACTAGTACTAATCTTATTAATATTCGGGTCATTTCACCACAAGTTAGGCTTAAAACAAAATATTTAAGGACAAGAGTGAATCAAATTTACACGTAAGACATAGATCAGTAGGTAAAGGTTCAGGATGCTACACAAGCCTCTAATATATAGCACTAGTCTTCTATAGCCCAAATGGCATGGCCTTATGAACATTGTATGCTCTTGATCTTGTTCCTGCATAGTGTTGAGCCTATATTGTTTGCATTTTCCCATGCCCAAATTCCCCTTTTATCCCCACTTCTCACTTCTAATTTAGAGAATTTGGCATGTTTTCCTTAAAAATTGCTTAATTAGTTCCAACCTTTTGCTTTATAGTTAATTTGGCTTTACTTACAAGGTTTAAGGTCTATATTGAGTAATGAGAGCTAGAGAAGGAGAAAGGACAGAAATTAAGTGGAAAGCAAAGGAAACAGGGGAAACACGGGCCACTGTGTCAAACTGCATGCCCATGCTGACAAGCAAAAGTTAAAAGGAATGACATTGGGTGTTGTGTGAAATAGCACGACCATATAAGTTAGCTACAGAATTTTAGGATCAATTTTAGAGAGTTGACATGGGGTGTTGCGTTGTTTGGCACTACCATGTCACATAGTGTAGAGTTTGGAATGTTTTGTCAACATGGGCCACTGTGCTATTTGGCACACCCATGTTGCATTAGCAAAACCATGTTTTTAACTTGTTTAAATGGGATGGTTTGCCTGTTTAGGAGGACACACTTTTCCATACATTTTTCTTTCAACTTCTTAATTAAGTTATAGGTTTTAGCTTATGAATACTTTGGCAATTTGGAGGTTATTATTGTTGTATTCAAGGTTTGTATTTCATTTAAATTTTCAGCTCTTGAGTTATTTTCTTGAATCTCTCTCTTTTTACAGTTGATTGCTTTGATTCTTTAATAGCCATGATGATGTTTGCTGATGATTTTATTGTGTTTCTACCATGTTTAGTGGCTGAATTTCCCAACTTGGTTGGGATTAATGCTAGTTATGTCTAGTTAAATCATGTATTAGCCCAAAATCTCACTTGCTCCATGCTGTGTTTTTGAATTCTATTTTGCTCAACGTGCTCGATGAATTACTTAAAAAAGCATTCATCTATTTTTATTCGAGTTTAGGGTAGCGTTCAAAGATAAAATCTTTACCTAGCATGACTTAGTGGAGTACAGTTAGAATTAGTCTTCGACCCTTGAAAGGCGGAGATGATGGTTAAATTGACTATCTATTCATTCATGTTGCATGCTTGGGTGACTTTGATAGGATTAGTAATTAATTCGCTAGAATTGTGATGTTAATTTCAACTTGACTATTTTAGTTTTCTAATTTTCGAATCGTATTCTTAGCTATTTTGATCTTTATAGTTAATCATTGATATATCTAAATTTGGTTTGCCTAAATTGAGTAGTTTAATTAGTTTTGGTAATTGAAAGTAAGTTACCTGTAGATTCGACTCATCCTCGCTGGTTGCTAGATAGATACACTGTGCATTTGTCATTTTAACTATAACATATAGGTATTTAGTGAAAACTAGAGTATACATCCATGATTACGAGGTAGTACTGACCATTGATCGAATCCACCAATTGATCAATTTTGAAAGGTGGCAATAATCTTTGCGACATGCATAGTTTAGGTCTAAGAATCCATAAACACCCTCCACTTGCTATTGGGCTCCTTCACCATCACTAAATTTGCCAATCAGTCAGGATAGTAACATCCTTGATGAATCCTATATCCGGCAGTTTCTTCACATCTTCTAACATTGCATGGTTTCTATCAGGTGTGAAACGTCTCTTTTTCGTTTCACAAGCTCGGCCTAAAGATTTATGGTCAACTCGTGAGCCATAATCTCAAGGTCTATTCTTGACATCTCTTATGTTGCGTAAGTAAGTACATCTGTCAGTGCTTTTTAGAAGGCTAGTTCTATGTGTGTACCAATTTGCACTGTTATGAACTGATGTTAGGCTGGGGTACTTCCTATCGTTGTCCCTTAGGCTTTGGCTTACTCCTAGTTGTCAATCTTAGAGACTAGGATCACATTGACCTCTATTTACTTATGGGCTTGTTTTTTATTGGTCTTTGTGCCTTTCCCACTTCATATTCTGAATGTGGGATTGTGGTCTTCAAGATGGCTATATTGCCCTCCCTTACACTCTTCTTATTTCTACAGAGCCATTACCTATTAAGTATTGTATTTTCAACTTGTAGGTAGAAAGTGTTGCTCTTATAGAGTTTAGAAGTGGTCTCCTGATAATAATTCCCCTTTACTTAGTAGCTCTTTCCCTTTCGGGTCCCTACTTGGGTAGATAGTCTAATCATTCCTTATAGATGTCTAATATGCCTGTTAAATCCATGATAAGAAAGAAATGTTGGCAATATATGTTTCTCCTATAGACCAAGCTTGACAAAACAGTTATAGTACATTACATTTGCAGAGTTCCCAGTATCTACTAGTACCCTACTAATTTTATAGTTGGTTAATATCAATTTGATGACCATTGGGTCATCATAGGGCTAGGATATAGTTATGGAACCCTCACAGGCCTCTTAGGGGGGAAGTTCACAGTTACCTAGTTTACTCTTGGGGTTGCCTAACTTAGAGTTCTCAAGTGACTTTTTAAGGCCTTATTAGAGAAGACAACTAAGGGTGGTCCCCTTGAGATAACTTGGGTGTTGCACCAAGGGGAGTAAGTCGAAAGTGATATTCTTCAAAACTCCTTTCATTTAGATGTCTTCTCCTTTTCTGAGGTTTATTCTTAAGGTACTTATTCAGCTTCCCCTTGTTGGCCAGTCTGTAGAGTTCTGTAATGCCCTAACCCCTCCCTTTGTCGTGGCCAGTTACTAGGATGGGTGATATTGTAACACACGGAGTGTGGCTTAAAAGGATTTTAAGTAACTACTTATATCACCAAATGGTGTACCTTTCTTTTTGGGGAGCTCACTTATAAGAACTCCATAGTTAAGTGCGCTTGTTATGGGGAAATCTTATGATGGAAACCTCCTAGAAGTTTTTCCGACTGCGTGTAAGCGAGGACGAAACACACCAGAAAGGCTTGTGGTGATTTATGTGGTCAGTCAATGATCCTTGAAGTCGTTTATGGTAATTATCCGTGACCCGGGAGGGGTCGGGGCGTTACAGATGGTATCAGAGCCGATCTGCGATCATGAGCTATGCCAGTGGATGGGAGAGCCCTGGGCAATCACCTAGCGAGGTAGAGATATTGGGATGGACCGCTAATCAAGAGGACGTGTAAGTTGGTCGGTTAGCAAGGTACAATAAGGATGTTATGCACTTCAAGTGGGGATGAATGTAATACCCGAAGTGTGACTTAACAGATGTGGAGTGAGTACTTATATTACTAAATGGTGCACCTTTCTTTTCATGGAGTCCACTCATAAGAACTCCATAGTTAAGTATGTTTGCTATGGGAAAATCTTATAATGGGTAACATTCTGGGAAGTTTCTGAGGCAGCATGTAAGCGAGAACGAAGCACACAAAAAGGGCTTATGGTGATTTGTCGAGTCAATTAACGATCCTTGAAGCCGTTCATGATAACTGTATGCAATCTAGGAGGGGTCGGGGCGTTACAGGCACTTTATCTAGATCTTATTGTACTATGTGCCATGCCTATAATCCTTGTGAAAGGCACAGCACTTGTGTTTGTTCTTGGGCATCAGCTTAAGAGGCTTGGGATCATCCAAATGTAGCTAATCCATTATCTCCATCAGGATTTCATTGCTCAAGTATTAAAGAGAAATTCTATTTTAAAAGTTCTTTCTTTCTTTTCTTTTTTGTTTTGTATGATATACCTTTCCTCATCTATCTTGGATACCTATTTGAGAGTTCTAGTTCCACTTATGATAGCCTCCAACTGTGTGTTCCTATCTACTATCTTTAGGGCCTCATCTAGGGTGGTTAGGCATTTTATGATGAAATTTTTAGTGAGACCTTTATGCCTAACCCCATTGGTGAAAGAAATTGTTCGGTCCCAAAATATCAAAATTTATACCCTCATTTATTTGACTTTTGCCTGTAACAATTTTTAATTTCTAGAATTCTTTTTTTTTTGGGTTTATTTTGTAGGAAATAATATTGATTATAGAGTTGGCAAGAACTAAGTTCAAAATTGTGAAAATTAAGTGAAGATCTAAGGAAAAAAAGCATAACACGGTCTACTGTGAAATTTTGCACAGCCGCGCAAAGTTTCTAAATACGGCTAAAAAATTGAAGAGATGCACAGTTGGTCGAATATATTGATCAGTCAGCAAAACTCAAGAGTTGCACGACTAGAATGCACGGTCGTGCATTTTTGCATGGCTATGTATCCCCTCTCCTAGAAATTTTGCACGACCGTGCAAACCTACCAACTGATCATTTGTGAATGTTAGCATAATTGGGGAGGTAACGACTTGACTTGATTAGTTGAACTATCTTAGGTTTAATTATAATCAAAGTCTTTTTGTTTGTTTGAGTAGTTTAGTTCTACTTCCTATCACTCTTTGTTTTGCCTAACTTGAAACACTTGAATTGGCTTTGGTAATTGGAAATACAATTTCCTGTGGAAATGACCCCTTACTTGCTGGTTAATAGCTATAACTACACTATTCACTTACAGTATTTTTAGCTCATCAATTTTTTGGCACTGTTGCTGGGGAATTGACTCTTTTTAATATTAGAGCTTCGTACTTGAGTATTTGAGACCAGTTGTGCTAATTCTTGCACCTCATCCCCCTACATTCCCTAATTATACCCTTCTTGTGTATGAGATTTTTTTATTGTTCTAGCCATGATAATAATTGTTGTCCTTGTCATATTTTTGCTGATAGTTTTACTAGGCTTCCCAGCATGATAAAGAAAATAAATGAGCAAAAATTGAGTTTGCTAATTATATGTGGGAATATGACCTAACACATGAGACCGACCTTAGGTTAGTTTCTATGAACTTAATGTTAATTTGTGTGATGATGGTGCGTCTTTTCTTACTCTAGAGTCTAGACCTGGGGAACCACTTGCCACTCCATTAACTATATTATCGCTTGTTGCTCCATCCTGATTTAGCAGCCCTAGAGTTACTGCTAAGGGTGTCTTGACCTTCCTATTTCTCCATCCCTTTAGCTCAGTGCACGGAGCTCAAGGTGGGTGAGGCTTTTAGGGATGATGCTAGTTCTTATGATGAAGACGATGCACTTACTTGGTTAGAAGAACTTGTATTAGTTGAGCAACATTTAGAGGAGACCCCTTTAGAAGAGTTGTATGGTGACGATGTAGTTGTTGGTGCCTCTCCTAGCCCCGAGTTCATGAATCCCATCCTTGTTGAGGCCTTTGGCTTAGTCCCCACTTCATCTCCCTTACTCTACACCATCCCTCTTATGTGCATGTATTAAATGCATACATAATTGACATTAGAGGGCATGACCTCTCTATTAACCATTATCATATATACCTAGAAAACATTCCTAAGACAATCATATAGATTCCTTTCTCTGATCATTCTTTTGATTTTTCCAAGGCATTTGGTAAGTTGAGGAGAGCGTCATCTTAAGGAGGTAGTAGTTTAGGGGCAGCTAGTACCTAACTTGGTAAATTTGTTCTCTCTTTTCTCCTTCTTTATTTTTATTTTATTTATTTTTATTTTGTATAAATATCTTTTCTTTTTCTAGTTTGTCTCTTTTTTTGTACATTTATTGTTATGGCTTTGTTTTATATACATATGTGTTCTGTTGGTGTGGTGGCTCCAGGGTCCTGATGACAACATTATGAGATCTAGGTGTTGGGGAGGAGAAGTCATGCTTCAAAATTTTAAAAAAGGAAAAAAAAAGAACTAGGATTTCCAAAAAAATGTTTTTAGTGGTTTTGTTAACCCCTTGATAGATTGTGGTCCTAAATATATCAGTCTAGGCCCCAATTCTAACATTGACAGTCCATTATAACTGTGCAATCTAGTCTTTATTTATACATCATCATTATCTTAGGGTCTTAGTCTCTCATGATTGACTCTCCCACTTGTCTTTGTGCACTTTTATTTTTCCTTTCATTTTGCATTCAAAAAAAGAATACATACAAAATTAAAAAAAAATTAAAAATAGTATTAGAGTTGGAAATGATAAGTATCCCTTTGAGGCATGCACTATTAGGTGCCACCCTTTGAGTCAATATTACTACTGAAAAAGCTTGCTCTCCAGGTTGGTAAGTTAATAATGTAGTTTGTGTCAGTTATGTAGGATTGAGTCGAATTCTATAAGTCTAACTCTAAGGATGATGATGCACTTGCATATGACGCATTAGGATTGATTCAAAGTGTTGATGCACTATGGGGTGAAATGTTGGTGCTTTGACATCATCCATGGAAGTTGAGAGTCTTGACATGCAAATTTGATTTATATGCAAGTTAACATCTTTGTTATAAGGGTGATTTGGTTTGTTAGAATCTGTACAGTTTTCTCCCTTCTATATATTTGTGCCTTGCTATAAACCCAAAAAGATTTTCTATTTTTCCTTCTCTTTTTTCTTTTCCTTTTTCAAGATTTCGTAGGTATATTTTCTGCAAACCCCAATGAGACCTTACTCGTCCAATTGGAGGAACCAACGGGTCTAAAGGGCTTGTTGCATACGCTAAATACAATTGTAATTATTATAAAAGTGAGTCAGGGATTTAGGTTAGTTTTTCTTTGTTTTTCTTAAGGACAAGTAAAAGATAGGTGTGAGATTATTTGTTCGGTCCCAAGATATTGTAATTTATATCATCATTTATCTGACTTTTGTCCGTAATAAATTTTAATTTTTAGAAATCCTATTTGATTTTTGTTTATTTTGTAGGAAATAATATTGATCATAAAGTTGGTAAGAACTGGGTTTAGAATGGTGAAAATCAAGTGATATGAGGAAAAAAGGATGCACGGCTGTCGGTTGCATTTTTTGCACAATCTTGCACATTGATCATCAGCAAACTCGAGAGTTGCATGGCTAGTCGTGCATTTTGCACAACCGTGCATCCCCCTCTTCTAGAAAATTTGCACGGTTGTGTAAAACTGGCAACCGGCCCTTAGGGATTATTTATGTAAGAATTGTAATTATTTTGGGTGGGCCTTTTGCTTAGGTCTTGAGGGCTCGATTAGGATTTATGTTAGTCACTTCCAAACGCTATTAGAGGGAGAATAATTTAGGTTAGGTTATGTATACTTTGTACAAGATCAATTGATTTGAAGATTCAAGCTGAAGTTCCTCTTGTCTTTCTCTCTTTAGTTTCATGCTTTTAGTTTCTTTGCTAGTTTACTAGTTCTTTGTTTTGCTTGTATTTTGATGTTTGTGCTTAAAGTTGTTATCGTTGGTTGTGGTTGGGCCTTGAGATGGCTAGTTGATTTTGTTTAAGCCTTAGCTTGTTTTGTTTATACTTGAATTTAGAGTTTTTTCTTATGCTCACCAAGTGTTCGATGAAATGCTTAAAGGAGCTTTTATCCGTTTTTTGGGGTAATTGACTTGTGCTGAAAGGTGAGATTAATTGTCTAGTACGGATAGGGAGGATAGCTAGCATTTAGACATGAAAATAGGTTGAATTTTAGCTAGATCTTAGTTTGCTACTCTTGTAGTTTAATTGAGCTAACTCCATGAAAATAGGTGGTTGGAACAATTAAACTAGCCTTTGACCCTTGAAAGAGGGCTTAGGTGAATTTTAGTGGCACAATCGATCATATCTGAATGCTAGTATAACTTGAAGAGGTGAAGGTTTGACTTGATTAATTGATTTATCTTTGGTTTAATCATAATCAAAGTCAGTTTTGTTTTTTTGAGTAGTTTAGTTTTACTTCTTATTACCCTTTGTTTGCCTAGCTTTAAACACTTGAATTTGCTTTGGTAATTGAAATCACTACTCCCTTTGGATATAACCCGTAACTAACTAGTTGCTAGCTACAACTACACCGCGTGCTTCCATATTTAGCCAGAGACTCGTGCTCTCTTTGGGCTAGCTTCACTAATTATGCAGCTAACTTTGGAGTTCTCTTTTTCTAATGAAGGGGTTTCTAAAGTTAGTGAAAAGATCATCCAAAGATTTAATTGACTTTAGGGAAGCATGTTGAACTAGACTTGTGTTGCTCTTGTTGGGTAGTAAGAAATTATTTGCACATTATTACCTCTAAGGGATATGGTTGCAGGTAGATTTGAGTTAAGTATGCTTCAAGGTGCTTGTGCGTGTCATTAGTCCCATTAAATTGTCCTATCTTTAGCACTTTGATCTTTTCCAGTAGTTCAACTTCCCAGATCTATGTGCCGAAGGATGTCTTGATTTGTGGGTGATCTCTCTATAAAGCACCCTAATTTGAGATTTTCTTAGTGCTGTCTTTGAAAGCTGCAAAGAGGATACAATCATAACAGAGCTTGAGCTCCACTAGTGTGAGTTCTCTTCGTAGTCTTCCTTTTGATGGGACCTATCTTCACCAGGTTTCTTCTGTTAGGACTTCCCTTGCTTAGTCTTTTTATGGTTGAAGGTCTTTCTTAAGTTTTCTTGTTTATTCCTCTAATACCTTTGAGGTCTATTCTTAGGATCCATTTCATTTGGATCATTAGGGAAAAGGTCTTTTTGGGTTCCAGTTGTCCCACCTTATCTTGACAAATAGTCTCCTATGGGCGACCTTCTTTACTTCCTTTGACAAGCCAAAAACTCATCCAACTTCGTCATCATAGCATCCACATTCAACATGATCAACTCCTTTACTATCTTAGGAGCACTACCCATTTGTTTCAGGGCATGTGTGCGCTTGGCAGGCAGATGCCCTCCAAGGGAAGTTGTACCCTTCTTATTTAAAGCATCCTTTACAATGAAGTCTCCTCACCCAGAGGTATGGGTATTAGGATCATAATTCCTATGATCCTGACTCCTAGTGATGGCAATGCATTTTCCCATATCATATTCCTCATGTGACATCTTATTCAGCTCTAGGTTCCCGTAGATGGCACGAAATGTTTCAGCACAGTTTAAAACTTCTATGTTCTTCTGGTGACCTTGAGGAACCCTTGCCACTATACAAGAGTTACCTATAAAAAATATCTCAAAGAGTGGGAAGGGCTTATCCTTTTTAAGAGCTTCCAATACTCTAGTGAGGGAGAATTTTGAGAGGTAATAAGCACAATGTAACTTATGAAAATATTGTAGACCTACCTTTGATGTTGGTTCTGACTTGTTTATATATAGTTTTGGGGTAGATCTCATAGAGGAATTTTACTAGAGTTCTATATATTTTTGGAAATAGATTATTCCTTAGTTTTATTCAGACTGAAAGATCTTTGCCATTCTCTTGTAAACATAAGTCTTGACTAGATCTTTTCTTTTCTACCAAACCATGTGCATTAGGATTATTTTCAAGGATTTGGTGGAAAGTTTTAGTGAGCTTGTGTCAAGGCTAGATTGCTCAATCCCGCTGACTTGATTTGGTCAATTCTATCTCCTGGGCTTTTATTGGAATATGGTCTAATGCCTTATTTTCTACTCAAATCAACTTTTATCTTTATTTTTTTAGTTGGGTTTCTTATTTTGTTAAATTTTTTTTAATGTTTCCTTAAAAAATATTAACTTTGAAACTACAAAATTTGGATGATTTTTATTTTGAAGGGTTATGTTCTGGTTTTTTTTTTTTTTTTGTTTAGAAAATTCTTTATCTGATCATGAACTGTTTAACTTAATTAAGAGTTTTTCATTTGCTTATGGAGAGTGTGAAACTATGCAAAGAAGTAACCTCAATGTTTTGTAATTGAGAAGAAATTATATAGTCTAATTGTTCTATTAATTGTTGGTTAACCGTATATATCATTGTTATTTGCTGATTGACAGAGGATATGCATAAATGAAAGCAACCATATTGTACTCGGATAGTTGAGAACACATTGGATATTTAAAAGTAATTTATTCTCATTAATTATGCTATTTTACAATTATTTTTGGTGATCAAGAATGAGAATTGTAGAAGATCAAAAGTTATCCCCATTGTAATTGTTACAATATGTATCTATATTATAGTTTTTATGAAATTTATTTTTGAAAAAGAAGTTGCACTAATCATATCATATCATATATAGGTATATATTTTTGGGTTTTGGGGTTGCAACATAGGTTGCTATTAACTGTTTCGTTCATGAGTTGTTTTTGTCCCCCCTTTTCTATGAATAGTTATTCATGAGTTGTCATTAATTTAGTTATTATGGAGTTGCTATATGATTTATATAATACTCAAATAATTATTTATTATTATTATTATTTTAAAAAAATAAATTAAATCATGTCACATTTCATAAAGTTTTGAATGAATATTCACATAAAAAATTGTAAGTAAATTTAAATTTTAAATTTAAAACAAGCCTGTGCATTACACGGATCTTAAAACTAGTCATACATTATAGTAGACTAGAAATTATGTGTATAAGACAAAGTTGGTGAGAATACTTTCTCATTTTTTATTGATCAATGCATTTGCCATAACAAAAATATCAATCTTATAATTTAATTTCCATGAACTATATATAAATAAAAAATTGCAAATCTTTAACATCAAAAATGTTTAGGGTTTCTTGAAATAAAAATTAAAGACTTGTAAATATTTATGTAGCTTTTTCATACTGGATACAACTCCTTACAGTTACTTATACCGCATCTTACAGTTACTTACAACATTTTTACAATTCTTATACCTTTAAGGGTAAGGAGAAAGCCAAATCCCACAAACCAAGCTAGACCGTCTTCTTGAGCTACCAATGCAGAATCTGACTTCCGAGGAGAACTAAAGGGGCAAGAAGCCTAACTTGCTAATGTGAACTATATTAGGTTATTTAGGGCAAAGCTATGATATATGTTTGTAAACTTCCAATTATGCAAGGTGTGTGGGACAATAATGGTTGAACATTTGCCCTCGCGGACCTGTATTTTCTTTTGTTTAGGGGGGTGTTGGGAGGCGTAAGAGGTAAGACTATCTAATCAGTCAAGAAAGTGACCTATTGCATTAATTTTCGAAATTTGAATGTCATATATTATTTTGTGATAAGTTGAAGGGGACAAAAATTAATCTTTATTATGGGAAGGGTTAAAATTAAAACAAATTGGTCAGAAATTAAAAAAAAAAAATAGTGCATTATAATTTGAAGGCAAGCGTAAAGCCTCTGCATTTCAGACGTTAGTTTATTAATTAAAAGTGGATCTCAACTCCTTTTCATTAATTTCGCACTGTTTCATTACAATGCTTGTATTACATCATATCATAATGACCAAATCCACACCCATGCTTTCTTCAACGTAGTCAATACTTTAAAGCCAAAATACCTCCCTGAAAATTAAAAACCAAATGCCCCAATCCTACTTTCCCAATTTTTCATAGCCATTACAGTGACAATTATAAGAAAAATACTCAAACAAAGCACTATAACAACTCTTGATGCATAAAAATTCCTATCTGGCATCCCTTTCATCTTGATCCTCATTTGTTCTACATCATTAACCATATTTATCATATGATCCTTCAAGTCAATCAACAGATCATCTCCGTAACGGTCTCCACTTGGCTTTATTCTCACATTATCAATTGGGTTTGCAATCACAAATTACAAAGATTGAATTTTTATAGAATTCAATTGATTTGAATGGGTACAATCTCTATGAATATAATCCTCTGATTCTTTCTATTTCAAGGATGAATTTTCCAACCTTCCAATAAAGAGGGGGTAGGGGACCTATTTATAGGAAGGCCTCCCTTTTGAAAGTCAAGACAGGCCTTGACTTGAGTTTTGAACTTTGACTTAAGTTTTGGGCCTTTTCCATCAGGTTTTACCCTAAACTGCTTTCACTTTCATGTGTTTAACTTTGACTTTGACTTGGGAATCTCCCGACCTTGTACTGAGCACCGACTTAGAAGTCGCCTCGAACTTTGACCAGACGTTGACTTGAGAGTCGATTTTGACGTTTGACTTGTAAGCCGACGTAGATCTTGACTTTGACCTTTAACTTTGACTTTGATTTTGACTTTGACTTTTGACCGCACCTTGACTTGGACGTCGTTCGGGTTTTAGATCGTGACTTGACTGGGTAATCGTCTTGAGCCTCGGTTTAGGCTTTGACTCGAATTTTGACTGAGTTCAGGCTTAGAAGTCATCTGGGGTTCTTCTTGGGTTTGACTTGTGAATTTGTTTTGGGTTTAACTTGTGAGTCTCTTGGGTCTGACTTGTGAGCCTTTTGGGCCTGATTAAATTAATTAAAAAGGTTGGTCCCATTAACTAATTTAATTTAATTTTGGTATGGCACGAATAAATTTTTAGTGCCTACGAATTTCCCCCTTGAGACAAGATCACGTACGAGACTTGTTGTTGGAGCGTAGCTGAAGTCTCGAATTTTTTTTGAAAGGTACAATTTGGGCGCCTATTGATTTGACTTATCATCCTATCAATTGGACACCCTTTTCTTTTAGGTGGGTGGTCTTAGGGGGCTGTCGACTTGGCTTATAATTGTGCTGCCTGCTATTGCATGCCTTGATTTGAACATTGATGTCTAATCTTCAGTCAACTTTAATGTAATGGGCACCAATTTTAACACGTGTCCATTTGATTAGGCCTTAATACAGGAACCATTCAATTTGGGCGGCCCAAAGCTTTAGATCAGTGTCTGGGCCTGGCTTCGGCTTCAGCTTCAGCTTTTTTTCCCCCCCTTCCTTGCGTAAGCCTGGCCCGAGTGGCCTCTTCTTCTTTCCTTTGGGCAGGGCCTATTTCTTTTCTTTTATTTCCAACGCAGGCCTGGTCCTGGCTTTTGTTCACACGCGGGCTTGGGCTGCCCTTGTTTCCTTCTCCATTTTTTTGCTCTTGTTTCTCGGTGGGCCTGACCTGGCCTTTGCTTCTCTTTGCTTCGGCTTGGGCTGAGCTGAACACTTGGTCTGCTCTTATTTTCCCCAGAGCAAGCTTTCTTCTTCTGCTTCACTTAAACAGAGCATGCTTCTCACGTAACCAGGTCATCCCAGCCTCCTTCTCACCATCTTCTTCTTCCTCTTGCTTCGACAGCCGTCAAACGCCGAGACATCAGTGAGCCTCTGCCCAGCCTTCCTTCTTCATTTGTTGCCTCTTCATCGCTACAGCACCCAGCCACCCGAAACCCTCAACGCCTTCGGCTTCTCACGCTAGTGCTGCTGCTGGTTTTGTCGGTGAAAGCTCTCTCCAAAGGCTTGATCTTTGCACACTAGTTTCGTCATCTTCATCGTTCTCCAGCTCCCTGAAACTCAGAACCCGCTGTCCAGCCGCCCCCCATCGCTGCTGTTGATGCAACTGGTTTGTAAAGGAGGTCATCCCTAAAACTTGGTCTTTGCCACCATTTTTTGATCAAAGGTATAATTTCTTCTTTGTTAACAGAGCAAGCTCCTTCTCTTGTCATTGTTTGCTTGACTCACCCTTTTTTTTTGTTGAATCAGCTACAGAGGCCAAAGAACCATTCTTTTGTGCCCAGAAAACTCTTCTAGGACCACCATACAAGGCAAGGTAATAACCTTGACCCTGTTTCTTTCCTTTTTTTCTTTTTTTTGGGGGGGGGGTGGTTTGATTGAATGGAATGAGAATGAAAAATAATCTCGGCAAACTCTTCTGCGTGTGAGCAATAATCTGTGCCCCCGTCTTTTTTTTTTTTTTTTGGGTTTGATTCGAAAGGAACATTGGTGTGAGCAATAAACTTGTCGTGGTGTGAGGAGGAGAAGGAGAGTAAAAAGATTCACGCTCGGCTGACAATGGCGTCGCGGTGTTTTGGGTAGGATTTCGGCAAATTACTCCAAGTCCCCTCTTCGCTGTTTTGCATATAGGTATTCTCATTACAGTACATGCAATTCCTATTTTGGCCCTCAACATACTCTAGCAACTTGCATGAAAACCCTTTGCTTCCTCTTTTTTTTTGGGGGGGGGGGTTGATGGCAATTGGTTGGAACCACTGTGGGTACCAGATTTTTTTTTTTTTGGGGATGGATATGGAACTTTGGATTGGGCATGCCTCATGCTTTTTTTTTTTTTTGGTTGATATTTATTGGTTTTGGTGGTTTGAACAAACTGGGTATGGCTGTAAGGAAGAGAGAGAGCGAAGAAACTTGGCCCCTGTTTTTGTTCACCTTTGCTGCTGGGAAATGCAGGGAAGACGAAAGCTTGGCCAAATTTCACCAAGGTGTTGTCTTGCTGATCCGTCGCTTTCCTTGTCGCTGTTTATTTGCGCGAACTTTGACCTTTCTCCCTCCTTTGAATATGAAAAGCAAGTCCCTTTTTTTTGGATTGAATAATTTGAATAAATCGAAATATCAACCTTTTGGAGTAAAGCCCCCCTTTTTTTTGGTGTGAGGCCAAGCTATGCGTAAAATGAGGGCAATTTTGTCTTGCTCATAAGCCCTAGGTTGCTTGGGACTTGGTCTTTTATTGAAATTTACAATGTTGTATCTTGACCTTGAAAGACTTGTGATTTTCTTTTGACAACCATGAGCAATGGAGGTGGTAACTTTGATCGAAATGAGACTAAAGGAAGTCACTTCATAGTCTTGAAAGTCTTCTCATGCCTGCTTGAGCCATTCTAACATCGCATTCATTTATTGTCACATTTTTGCGCGTCACGACGTCATGCTCACTTGTTGAAAGACCGCCTTTCTGTCGCTTGTGCTTATTTTTTTTGAGTGCCGACACCCCCCTTTTTTTCTCTTCTTTTTTTTTTTTGTGTACTATCGCTTGTACAGGTTGAGGAGCCATTCAAAGAACCACTTGCGATACGGTTCGTTGCTTGGTCAAGGGCCTTGAACGGAACTGATACGCACAAAAGTGGTAAGAACGCTTGAAGAACTACACTTGCGATACAGTTCACTGCTTCGCTTTATGCCTTCAACGAAACTGATACGCATGGAAGTGGTATGAAGACTTGAAGAACCACACTTGCGATACAGTTCGTTGCTTGGCTTTGGGCCTTGAACGGAACTGATACGCACGGAAGTGGTATGAAGACTTGAAGAACCACACTTGTAAGACAGTTCACTGTTTGGCTTATGGGCCTTGAACGAAACTGATATGCACGGAAGTGGTATGAAGACTTGAAGAACTAGACTTGCGACACAGTTCGCTGCTTGGCTTATGGGCCTTGAACGGAACTGATACGCGCGGAAGTGGTATGAAGACTTGAAGAACCATACTTGTGATACAGTTCGCTGCTTGGCTTATGGGCGTTGAACGGAACTAATACGCACGGAAGTGGTATGAAGACTTGAAGAACCACACTTGCGATACAGTTCGCTGCTTAGCTTATGGGCCTTGAACAGAACTGATACGCACGGAAGTGGTATGAAGACTTGAAGAACCACACTTGCGACACAGTTTGCTACTTGGCTTATGGGCCTTGAACGGAACTGATACGCACGGAAGTGGTCTGAAGAGTGAACAGCAGCTAGCGCGGCAATCGACGAACATTTTGATTGATTTTGCTCCACGCTTCCCCCTTCTTTAGCATTTATTTTGTTTAGACGCTGCTTTGCTTACTGATTTCTTTCCTGAAAAAAGAATTTAACTTTGTGTTTTCTTCTATTTTTAGGTGATTCATAATGGTGCAAGTCACGAGGAGAAGCTTGGCGGCAGAAAGGTGATGTTTTGATCTCTTCTCTTTCATGCCCCCCTTTTTCTTTATGTGTAATGTGTTTGACTGCACTTGATGATTTGCTTAAGCTGCCTACGTACTTATGGGTACTTGCAATTCCCAATAAGATCAAGTTTTTACGTAGTTCAACTAAGCATCCTTTTTTTATTTGTTTTGCCGTTTACAGTTTATACTCTTGCGGGCCAGGAGTAGTGCAAAGTTTTTTTTTTTTTGGTGGCTTGAGTGAACAGTTTGTACTCTTACTCAGGAGTTAGCATTTTCTTGATATGCGTGAACAGTTTAGACTCTTGTTCAGGAGTCATCTTTTTTGAATGTGCGAACAGTTTAGCCTCTTGTTCGGGAGTCTTCTTTTTTGAATGTGTGAACAGTTTAGCTTCTTGTTCGAGAGTCTTTTTTTTTGAATGTATGTGAACTTTGGGGTTTTTTTTTTTTTTTTTGGTGAACAGTTTAAAACTCTTGCCTAGGAGCTAATCCAGCATTTCCTCAATGGAGGGCGTCGACCTTTTGGCTCACGTCGCGGTTGGAAAAAGCTTGCTCCTTAGTTCTTTCTTTTGAACTGGCTTTAGCCCCTTGGCGAGTCAGAATTAGGACGTGCCTATTTACTTTCAGCGAGTCATTCACCTTCACATCCAAAGTGGAAACACGCTTCATGCATGAAGGAATTGAACTTTGGACTTCACATCCAAAGTGGAAACCTCAGCAAAAACGCTGAATCTCTTTTTTGTGAGGGCGGTGCACTTGATGACGTCTCGCCTATCTTGATTCTGGCGAAGACCGAGGGTTTAGGTTGCTCATCCTTCTTTGACCTATGGAAGACAGAGGGTTTCGAAATTTTACCCTTTCCAATCCTTCTAAACACAGAAGGGCATTAGCGCGACATTGACGGCTGCAACCTGTCGAATATTGTCGTTTTGGGGTTGGTCTTGGCATTTTTACCCTCATTATCATCAACTTCTTCAGCTGTGATATATTGCGCGAGGGCTTTCTTTTCCTTACATCCTCTCGAAATCTTCACAGGCTGGGGCGGTACGTAGTTAAGACCAACTTTAAGTGTTGCGATGTTGCCCCCTTGACTCTGTATGACCCTTTGCGTGCTGTCAAGTCTGCAGGGCTTAGCTTCGATCACATGCCCCAAAGATGTTGGCTGGATAAAGCCATGACTGGACCTCTTCATTAACTTGTGCGCATTAGAATCACACCCATCGCTGATGCGCATATTTGACATCTCACGTTCTTCTTGAAGCGAGCCTTTAGAAGAGGCAAGAAAACTAGGGAGAGAAATCTTGGTCAATTTGCTTGGGTTCGTCTTATGAACTGGAAGCACACCCTTTTCTTTTAGAATGCACCAGTTTGCTTCATTGAACTTGCATTCAACCTTACTTGCACTTTTAGGATTTGTGCATTTAAAGACTGGCGCCGCTGAATTTGCCACGACATTTGCTTGCTTGACGGACGAGAATGAAATTGTCTTCTCATTCTTTTCTTTCCGTTGTTGTTGTGGCTGGATGTTGCCATGACCACTTTCTTCAGGAGGGACATTCAACTCTTTATTTGTTTTGTCATCATCAATTTCGAAACATGAAGTTGTGTAGACAGCCACACTATCAAAGAAGCTTTTTATGAAGCATTCTCTTGAGTCCTCTAGTACTTCAGCATGATTCATTTCAGAATCTGACTCATCAGCCTTTTGCACTGTGACGTGGCCAACTTCTGCTGTTTTATCCAAATCTAAAATGATTCTTTCTTCCTCAGCCAGTCGTATGATGCGCTCCTTGAGTGTAACGCACCTTTCAAGAGGGTGACTAACAATTCTATGGTATCGACAGTATTTGGGGTCGGCGGTTCTCCCAACTTCTTCTGGGCGCTTTGGCTTGGGCTATTCGATGAGACCCTTTTTGAGTAAGTCATCTAGCATGCCTGACAAATTTGAGTCAAGAAATGGATACTTCTTTTCCTGAAGTTCTTTCCATGTGGGACGCTTATTTGTCACAACTTTGAACGATGAGCTCTTCTTGCCCCCTAATTTTGGCTTTTTTATAATGCGAATTGGTTGACTTGTAGAGGTGGACATCGCTTCTTTGGTCGTGCCCTTGGAAAAGTTAACATTCTTCTTGAACTCAACTTTGTCCCTTTTTGATTCAATAGAATAGAAGGAGTTGGCACGACGACTAACTATCGTCACCTCCATGTCATGCGCCTTAGTCACCAATTCTTGGAAGGTCCTAGGTTTGCTCATTTATAGGACGTACAGCAAGTCCCAGTGCATGCCTTGGGTGCACATTTTAACGACGGAGGCTTCCGACAACCGATCCTTGCACTCGAGGCTTAGTGCCCTCCAGCGGTTGATGTAGTCAAGAACTGGCTCATCCTTCCACTGTTTTGTGTTTGTCAGCTCAGTCATGCTGACAATGCGCTGAGTGCTGTAGAACCTGTTGAGGAACTCTTACTCCATTTGTTCCAAGTTATCAATGGACTCGAGTTCCAAGTCCGTATACCAGTCGAACGCAATCCCTTTTTGAGTACGGACAAACTGCTTCACCAGTCGGTCGCCCTCTGTGCCAGCATTACTGCACGTCTCAATGAAGTGCACTACATGCTGTTTAGGGTTGCCCTTACCATCGAACTGGTTGAACTTGGAAGGCTAATAGCCATGGGGCATGCGCAACGCATCAATCTTCTTTGTATAGGGCTTTGTGTATAAGTGGGTCTTGTGAGACCCTCCTCCTAACTGAGCCTTGACTGCGTTTGCTATCAAACTCTGAATATGCTCAACCGACATTGAGCCTAAGGAGCAGTCCTTCTTAGCTTTGTGGTTATTGTCAGATTCCTTGCTGTGATGTGACTTTTTGTCAGAGTCTTCAGTGCCCGAACCCTTGTTAGACGTTTCAGAGAGCTTCTTTTCCAACTCTTTGTCAATTCAGGAATTTGGTCGTTCTGACGCTTGATTTGGGCGTCATTCTCTGTGCTCTCTTTAGAGAGCCTATCCAAGGTAGCCTTCATACTTGCTAGCTGCTCTTCAAGGTTAGCCGCTCCTGTCATCATGATTGGCATGATGGCAGTATCAGAAGATTCAGCTTCAATCTCTAACATGCGCGCCCCCTTTGGTGAAGGCGAAGATGAGGCACTACTATAGTAGTCTTCAACCTCGCAGATTGGAGATTGAAGGCTAAGTTTTTGAATTTCATCCATCCTGGACGACGCCTTGTGTTGTATTTTTGAGTCTTGAAATTTGGATGTGGACGACACAGTCTGCCTAGCAGCGGTCGACGGAGCAGCTTTTACCATGCTCTTGGTCTTCATTGTATGAGCGCGCTTGCTAGAAGTGACGCTTGCTGCACAGGATCTAAGAGAGAAAAATCCCATGTTCTTCTTCTTCGAAGGTTGCGCGGCGACATTCTTTATAGCCATATCTCTGTCGAAGATGATGTGTTTGTAACTTAAAAGTCTTGATTTTTAAGAGAAAGAGATGAGAGGTAGAGACGTCCCACTGAACGTGCCAAATTTGTAATCACAAATTACAAAGATTGAATTTTTATAGAATTCAATTGATTTGAATGGGTACAATCTCTATGAATACAATCCTCTGATTCTTTCTCTTTCAAGGATGGATTTTCAATCTTTCAATAAAGAGGGGTAGGGGACCTATTTATAGGAAAGCCTCCCTCTTGAAAGTCAAAGCAGTCTAGGGTAAAGCCTGATTGAAAAGGCCCAAAACCTAGGTCAAAGCCCAAAACCCAAGTCAAGGCTTGTCTTGACTTTCAAGAGGGAGACTTTCTTATAAATAGGTCCCCTACCCCTTTTTATTGAAAGGTTGGAAAATCCATCTTTGAAAGAGAGAGAATCAGAGGATTGTATTCATAGAGATTGTACCCATTCAAATCAATTGAATTCTATAAAAATTCAATCTTTGTAATTTGTGATTACAGGGTTATGCTGTGAACCCTTGCTACCTTTGCCTTCCTCATCCACTGCCCAAAATGGAAATCCCTCGCAACTCGAGCAAGCATGGCATGACTTTAGGAGGATGTTCTTCTCATATGTGGACACACCATACTCTATGTCACTAAGTCTCCTACAATTAGGTGGATATGTTAGAGTTACTGAAAGTTAGTTTTTACCTCTGCTATGTCAGCACAGTTTGTTAGAGGGGTTAGCTAGTTTTGTTCGACAAATTGTATTTTACTTCCTTCTTTCAGCAGATGTATTTAAGTTATGGCTAAGGGAGCCACCTATATTCATTCAGTAATAATGAAATCTCTAGTGAGAGAAACTCTAACTTATCTCTACAGTTCTCTGTGCTTCTCTATCTGCTTCAAACTCTTCTCCTTCCATCTGACATGGTATCAAAGCAAAATCTCTTATTCTTGATAATTTTTTCTTTGATTTATCGATCGTTTGATTTATATTATCCTACTGATCAAGCTTCCACGAAATTTCCATAAGCTTTCTTTCTTTTTTGATCAATTGGCTTGTACCTCCAGTTGATCTAGCTCACGCTTCTCGAGAATCAAAGAATTGCTCATTCGATTTTCTTCCTCAATGGCAGAAATACCTAATTCTAACAATACTCTCTCAGCTAAAGATCTTACAGAGACATATGCTCTGCATCCTTTGGATCGTCCAGGAATGTCACTGGTTTCGAAGGTTTTCGATGGAAATGGTTTTGGCTCATGGGAACGAGCAATGTTATTGCCTTATCCAGTAAAGACAAACTGTTTTTCATAGATGGAATCCTAACTAGACCAGGTTCCGGTTCATCTTGTCTAAAAAAGTAGATCAGGTGCAACGAAACCAAAGACATTGGAGACAGTATCATTTATGCCAAGTTCGCAAGAAAAATGTGAATCCAATTGGAAGAGAGGTATGGTCAAACCAATGAAGCAAAATTCTATCAAATACAGAAGGAAATCTGCAACATAAGCCGAGGAACAAGTGATATAGCAACATATTTGACTAAGATCAAGACCTTGTGGGATAAAATGAGTGATTTGGATGATATTCCATGCTGTTAACGATCGTCTATTTATAGATTGCACAAAAGAAAAGAGAAACAAAAACTTGTGCAAATTCTCTTGGGTAGAATGACAACTATAATGCCATTACAGGTAATATTCGAATGATGAATCCATCACCGTCTATAAGCCAGATTTATTCTATGCTAGTTAAAGAGGAGAAACAAAGGGAGGTAAAAAGTACTAGGCACCTCTTTGTTGAATCTGCATCCCTGAGTGTTGATGCTCACAAAGGACATCAAATTGGAAATCAAGGCTTTAGAAGATAGTTTGATAGGCCTGAAGGAAAATTTGAGAAAAATGAAAGAAAAACATTTTCTTATTTTTGCAATTACTGTGAGAAACTGGTCACTTGATTCATAAGTACTATAGGTTTCATGGTTTTCCTGCGAACCTCAAGTTCACCAGAGGAAGGAAACTAGTGGCAAATGCTTAAAACCATAAGAACAATTTTCTAATGCAACCTCATAAAATCTTGGATCTATTTCTCACAACAATATCATGGTTCCTGGATTGTCTCAAGAACAGTTTAGTCAGCTAATGAGCCTACTCCTACATATTTAACTCAGCCATGACAATCCAATATCTGGCACTAACTGTCAGAAATATGAGTACAACTCCACACCTGTCTATGCTAACTTTGCAGGTAAAAACTCTAGTGACACAGCTCAGAATGTGTTCTGTTTTCTATTTTTCAGTATCCAAATGCTTGGATCATTCACACAGGTGCAAATGACCACATGTGTCACAATAGACAAATGTTTAGCAATCTAACTGCACTAATAAACCCTGCAAGGTTAGTTTACCAAATGGGAAATTTATGGTGATTGTTTTCTCTGGTACAGTCATAATCAATAAGGAAATCATTCTACATGAGGTGTTATATGCTCCCACTTTCAAATATAGCTTGTTATCAATTAGCAAGTTATGTAGACGACAAAAAAGCATAGAATACTACCTGGTATAGGCCCCTTCCATTAAGAGGCTACAAGTTCTTGGTAAGATTCATGGCAGATTGTACTTGATGGAGCATGGCTTGCCTTCAAGACCTGAGAGCGATAACAATTTTGCAGAATTTTCTAAGTCTTCTTTGTAAGAACCCAAGGAAAGTATTTTTTTTGGTGATGTGAGTCAATCTGTTTGCATTGTCAGTCTACAACATGACAAAAGTTTTGTTTGGCATGCTAGACTAGGACATCTTCCATTTCATAAACTTCAAAGCTTAGGCTTGTTACACACTTCTACTTCTAGTGAATTAAAAAACAATGTTCTGTCTGCTCGAAGGCAAGGCAAGACGGGCTCCTTTTTCCTCATAGCCAAATACACAGTACACATGTTTTTGAGTTGATACACATTGATTTGTGGGGGCCTTATCGAGTACAAACATACAATGGTTATAGATATTTCATGACCATAGTAGATGATTACAGCTGGTCTAGTTCGACTCATTTGATTGCCTAGAAAAGTAATGCCCTCTCTTTGATTATGTAACGCCCCAAATTAAACATGTTTCACTCTTTATATTCTCCTTAATAAATCACTCAATTGTAATATGATAAATCCAATGATAGGGGCGTTACCGCCGTCCCAAAGAATAAGGCTTGAAGTATGTGTCCTGGAATAACATAGTTAAGCATAACCTCAACCATACACATTCACACATGATCGTCCATTCACAATCCAGTGTTAACCAATGTAAGGTTTTTAAACCATAGTAAGATAATTCACCATGTAATCTACATCCTCATACATCGAAGAATTCAAAATACGGCTTTAAAGTACGCATATACTGTATCACCGCTGATTCATACAGATTTCCTCGCTCAACTTATCCTCTTCCGCTGCTTTGCTAGCATGAGGGCAATTCTCTGAGCATTTGCTTAAAACAAAACATAAAAAACATTTCGAACTGTGAGCCGAAACTCAGTACATGTATTCCTGAATTGTTAAATGATCATTAAAACACCGATTGGGCTCGCTTTGCAATTCATTTTAAGTTTAAATAGTGAATGAAATGAATGCAAAACTGCATTGCTAGTTATTATCTAATAGTAAACCCCTTAATACCGTTACAATCTATGAATAGGTGTACACCTGCCAAGCCAATCGGGGACCTGGCCTGAAGTCGCGCGGGTAACTGAAGGGCGAATGCCCTATAGATGATAACTGACGGGGTCAGTAATTAACTGATAAATCACTATGTAAACTGATTCATTGATGTACTTACCAAAACATGATGACATTGATAATTATACTCTGATTTTTAAAGATACAGGCAATGGATGTACCTGAAGTCTTTAAAATGATATTTCACTTGATAATACTTATATACAATGGAAACGATAGACTAGGCCCCATTTTTGTTTAAGAAATATAATTATAGGTAAATGTAGTTAGTAAACCATATTCGTTACATAATTTGTAACTTTAATGAAAATTGATTTATTTAAAAAGACTTCTACAATTCCAATAATTCAATATAAGGCAAGTTACACCAAGATGATCTGAAAATAAATCAGTTAGGGTTATTGAACTTGAAATACAACAAATTGAAACAAAATACATCACATTGGAATGATTAAGGTGATAATGAAAAGATTTTAATAGATATAAATGAAATATGGGTTCTTGATGTTTCTGTAATAGATAATGGATAATAGAAGGCTTAATGTTAGGAGAGGTGTTGTGAGGTTCATAAAAGCTCAAATAACACCAGCTTGGTTCAATGGACACTGATTTTGAGTCATTACTCTGCTCACTTCCTAAATTTCATTTTCATGCTCATTTAACTTGGTCTTCAACTCAAGTAAGCTTCCATACATAATCACACTTGTTGAACTCACTACACTTTGTAATTTCCTTGCAATACCCATAATTATATAGAAACTTCTGAAAATATTTCCAAATGTCACGATTTCTGTATTCACTCATATTACCGTTTGATGGTCTGCATTAGAAAATCCATATCTTTCACCCCCGACCTCTAAATAAGATGTAAAACCCCAATATGAAAAGCTCATAATGTCCAATAAAACTTTTATTTAGGATACAAGGCATGATTCACATAGTGAGGTCCCTAAAATTAGGGTAGACTATAGACGTGCACAATTTCAGTTCAATCTGCGCAGTCGTAGCAAAATGGCCATAACTTGTCCCACAGAACTCGGATTAAGGAAATTCAAAATGCATGTGAAATCTAACTCATTGATCTATCCACACACCAAAAATCACAAATTTTCAATGAGCCAAGCAGTACCAGTTTTGTCGTAAAGTCCACTGTTCAAAACTACTCCCAGTTTCGATGTATTCTGCGCAGTCTTCAGTAAAGTGGCCATAACTTTGTCCACATAATTCGAAATTGAGTAATTTCAAAGTCTATTGAAAGCTAACTCATCAATATATCACTACACCAAAAATCATAAATTGTTGTTGTGCCAAGCATTACCAGTTTTTTCCCAAACAGACCCCTGTTTCAGGGTCTTTCACAGCCTGTTGTCCACATTATAAACTCCCTTTTTCACATAATTTCCTCTGAAATCACTTATTAAGATTACCAACAATTTTAAATCCAACTTTCATACCAAAGATCACAACATTGAATTAAAGAACTCAAAGTTCATCATTTTCACATCAAGCTTGCATGATCATATATGATCTCAATCTTTGCTTGCTTTCAAGACTTAATCAACCACAAAAAACCATTAAACTAGCGCCCAATTCTATCAATACAACATGATTCATGATCAAAACCAACATAAAACCAAGAATTTAACAAACTTAGGTTAAGGTTTACCTCACTTCAAGCCTGAATAAAAGAATATGGAGGTGGTGTATGATGCTTGTGGGAGTTGAGAGGATGGTTGCTGGTGGTTGGGGTGGTGGCTGACTGGCAGCTGGTGGCGGCAGCAGCAAAAAAGGGATGGTGGCTGGTGGTTATCGTGGAGGAGGAAGAAAGGGGAGAAGTGAAGGCTTTGATGCTTTGTGATTTTTACTTGGTTGAAAAGTGATCTCAATCACTTGGCTGAAATTTATAAGCCCCCAAAAATATCTTTTGCTAATCATAATTAAATACAAATGATGGTAATTAACTTAATTTAATTATACCAACTTGTTGGGCTTCAAATTAAGCCCAAATGAATTGGGCTTGGAAATAAAACACTGTGTTGCGATAAAATTTTTGCATAGCTCGAAATTAAATTTTTGTAATGTTATGAAAAATAATTGAATCATTTTCATCATAAATATCGAGGCCTACTATCGATTTTACCGATTCCCGAAGATTTTCGGTAAAAGAAACTCGAATTGCAAAGTGGAGCTCCAAATGAATTCTCCCAACCGGGATGATTAAATAAGATGAATAAATATGAAAAATTAATAACATGACTTAATTAAATAAATAAACATGATTTAGGGTCAGGCTATTACAGCCTTCCCCCCTTAAAGAGTTTCGTCCTTGAAGCTTATGAAATTTATGAAAACATGCATGGTTAAGTTAGATAAGTCTGGGTACTTGGCTTTCATTTCTTCCTCAGTTTCTCAAGTAGCTTATGAGGAGGTATGATTCGTCCAAGGTAATTTGGTTAAAGACATATACTTGATGCTTAACTGTTGAATCCTGTGATCTGATATCTAGACTGGATGTTCTTGAAACATAAGACCCTCAATGACTGCAATGGGTTTGATTTTGTCGATTATGACAGCATGAGCAAAATCTAAAACGTACTGCCTGAGTTGCAAGGTAAGGAACACGTTATGCACGTGCCTCAATTTAGTTCGCAGTTCAACCTTCTTATACCCTTAGGTGGTGAAACTTTATGAAGAATCTTCTCATATATCAAAAATTCTAAGAATCTCATTCTTTGATCAACATAGCTTTTCTGTCGGTTCTAATAGTATGTTTTCAAGAGTCTTCTGAGATATGCCGCCTTATTAAATGCTGAAGAAAATCTTCATGACTCAAAAGATGATTTTATTATCAATGTCTGCTGTCATTTTATCCTGATATTTCATGTAGGATTTTCTACTAGTGCTATCACAACGTTGACAACTGGGAGTTCCATACTTTCTTCAAATGCAAATGTTGGTCGTAGGTCATGAAGTACTATAGGCTCCAACTCAGAAGAGTTAGATCCATTGATATTTTTAGATGCTTGCCCATCCGTTTCAGGATGATAAAAACTGCTAAAGTTTAATCTACTTCCAGAGGCTTGTTGAAGTGCTTGCCAAAATAGACTTGAAATCTCTTAATCTTTATCAGACACTATCTAAGGGAATCCCATGATAAAGTTCATTGAAGTTGAATCCCACTTCCAAGTGGGGATTTCTAAAGGTCTCAATTCACCTATGGTGCGTTGGTGTTCTACTTTGACCTTTTGGCAAATCAGTCATGCATCCACATATTCTGCAATTTCTCTTTTTATATTATTTCACCAAAAATATTGCCTCAAATCTCTACAAATCTTGGTATCCCTTGGATGCACCGAATAGTGAGTGTTGTGAGCCTCCTCTAAGATTCTGCTTTCTTAAGATTTTGCTTTACTCTTTGGAGCTCAGGATCACTATCTTAATTCACTCTAGTTTCCTCCATTAGAGAGGGCTGTAAAATAAGTGCCGACAATTGAACATTCGCCTTCCTGTGCAACGCCAATTGAATGTCAAAGTCTTCAAGCTCTCTCAAGAGATTCAGTTGAGTAATCACTACAGTAATCAAGGTATGTTGTGCCTTCTTATTCAGGGCATCTGCCACAATATTTCTCTTTTTTTGGTTGACATTAGATCTGCCATAACTGATATTTCATGTAGATTAAGTTTCTTCTAAGTGAAGATATACTTCAAGCTCTAATGGTCAGTATAGATTGCACAAGGTACACCTTACAAGTAATGTTTTCAAATTCTCAGTGCACCTAGATTATGGGTAAGGTACCACCCATAAGACTTGAACTGTTGGGAGGGATAAGGTACCACTATATCTTCTTGCTAACTTTGTAGCCTGCTTTAATAAATTGGTCAAAGAAGATAATGTTTGACAAATTCTTTCTGAACTCGATAGTTCCCTACTAAACTCAAACAGTTTCTAGTCTCAGTGCGTTGATGGATCTTCGGCACTTTGTAACTGCTTTGCAAATTAACCTTAATCTCATCCTTTGGAATCATATGTTTCAAAAATACCATTGCTTCTAGTCAGTACTCATGCTTCTTATATTTGCTATATAATTGATGTTCCCTTAAGGTCTGTAACACTATCCACAAATGAACAGGATCCTCATCTCTGTCCTTGGAGTATTTCAAGATATCTTTTATAAATACCACCACAACTTATCTATATGTGGTCTGAAACTCTATTTATAAGATCCATGAAGGCCGCGAGGCCATGAATTAAGCCAAAAGGCATCACAGTGAATTCATAGTGACCCAAATATGGTCCTTAGTGTGGTTTTGGGAATGTCTTCAGGTATAATCCTAAATTGATGATATCTTGACCTCAAATTAATCTTAGATTAGACTCCTGCTCCCTACAGTTGATCAAATAAGTCATCTACTGGGGGCGATGGGTATGTGTTTTTGATGTGATCTTGTTCCGTTCTTTGAAAGCAATACATAACCTCAAGGTTCCATTCTTTTTCTGTACAATTAGAACTGGGCATCCCATGGAGGAACACTTGGATGGTATGATAAATCCCTTCTGTAATAGCTCATCTAATTGAATCTTCAGTTTTCTAAGATCTGTTGGCGCCATACGATATGGGTTTTTGCAGATAGATCGAGCATAAGAGATTAATTCAATCTCATAATCAATTTCTCTTTGTGGAGCAGTCCCAGTACTTTTTAGGAAAAGTTCTCTGAATTCACAAACTATAGGGATATCTTCTACTTTTTCTTCCTTAGGTTGAATGTTAATAGCATAACACCAATACATATTATATCCTTGACATAAGAGCTCATTGGTTTTCATAACAGAATTTAAAGGATAAGATTTTTCCTTTCTTTGCCCATGAAACATATTTTTCCCCCTTGTTCATCTCTTGAAATAACCTTAGGGTAATCACAATCTATCTTGACCCCATAAGTACATAACCAGCTCATTTTTGGAATGATATCAAAGTCTGATGAGTTAAAATGAATCAGAACTCCAGGGAATACTATCCCGCTAACTGTAATAAGCACATGTTCATGAGAGGTAGAACACTCAACTCTAGAGTCATTGGATAACTTGATTCCATAATTGGTTTCTGCCTCCTTATTCTCAAGATTCACTTGCATGGTAGATCTTGTGAATATAAATGAATGAGTGGCAACTAAATCAAGCAATACACAAAATGGTTTCAAAATTAAAGGAGAGTTCTAGTAACTACAGCACCAGAGGTGGCAGTATCCTTCTTGCTCAACACCTACAACCTTCCTACAGCTGCGGGCCTTGGAGGTGGGAACCCTTGTCCACCACCTTTAGTCTTCAGGAATAGGCAACAATGAGTTACTCTGGCTATCACACCACATACATTTGTTAGTTCCCACTTGGCAATCCGGAGCTGTGTAGTTAGTTCTTCCGCAATTCTGCTCCAAGTGAAGTCAGGCCCTAAGGGTCTATTCTTAACAGTGTTTCATCAAATATCGATTTCATCAGTTAGATAAATGTTCCAATGTTCACCCTTTTCTCCCCTGGAACCTCTATTACAGAGAAAATTTCGTCCATTCCTCAAATCTATTTTTCAGGTTCCACTGGGTTATACTTTGCACTCTAGAATTTTTTAGTCTGAATCAGCTGAAGGCATTTTTCCAAGAGGCCGTAGCCCATCAAAATTTCTCATTGACGTAATCCAAATGCATGGCAAAGATTTTGATTGTCAAATTTAAGCTTTATGCAAGTGATCTTCCATAGGAAACTTAGATTGAATTAGCCAAAAGGTAGACACATTGCATTTCCCTTAGCAATGGATTCCACAAGTCAAACAATAATCAACCCCTATACAAAGTGTAGTTAAGATCTACCTTCTGTTCAGGTGTGCTACAAAATTATCATCTATTGACATGGGTGCAACATAATCATAATCAAGCTATAGCAGCAATTAGACCCTTAAAAACAGGAAAAAGTGATCAAAACTGATGAAGATATGATATGAGAGTGAATGATGATGCAACTGGATGGAGAGATGCCATGAAGACATAAAGATGAAGCCCCAGCTCAAAGTGAGGAATATCTAGACAGTTGATGTTGATAATCCAACAAAGACAATGATAAATGGTATGTCATCAGAAAATGCAGTAAAATATTTTCAAGAGTAATGTCTACTTCACAGATAGAGGTAGAGTTAATAGACTGCTTGCAAGAGTTTGGGCAATTTAAGCAAGTCTTGAATTGCAATGGATTGAAGCAAAATGTCTCTCTAAAATGTCCTTGGTTTCTCTTCCATGGAATATCGGTAGTCAATGGTTTCAAACTTATCTACCATAGAACAAGCCTCTCCAAAATCCTATAATTCAGGGGATACTATATCAAGAACCCCCATATAGCTCACTTAGATGAAATTCTTGGGTTACAGAAGAAAATATCTGCAATCAATGAGACATATTGAAGTAATTGCCACTTGGATTCGAGAAGCGCACAAAATGGCACCCATATGATGAAGAAATATAAGCTCAAAATTATAGGTATCCACTGACTTGGACAGTCTGTACTATCAGACTTCTAAGCTGACAAAATCATAGGTACTCACTGACTTGGACAGTCTGTACCATCAGATTTCTAAGCTGAATTTGATTGACCAAATGGTCTCCAAATGTGCTACAACTTGGGTCATTGGAATGCATAGTCTAATCAAAACTTCCCTATCTGATGGAATGCAGAAGCTGTAAATGGGCTAAACTCAGACCTTGTGCATCAGAATTGCACCCAGTTTGTAGACTTTGACTTGTCTAGCAGTTTTGAATAACCAAATAACCTCTGATCCATTTGAAACTTACTTCACATGCAAGACATCTCCCTAACTATAAAGTTAGGATAGAAAATCCCTAGATAAATCATGCTGATCATCGAAAAAAAGTTACCTCAAAGTCGGACCTTGTGCACTGATCAAAACTACTAAGTTGATTGAACTTGTGTAATCCGCCTACCCTTAGTTTTTCCTATGTATTTAACCTCAAAATGAGTCAAGGGCCCTTCATAGAACATATCTGTAATAGCCCCCAACCCTAGAGCTACGAGTGTTAGTGATTCTGAAATTTCTGGGGTGAAACGGACAGAATTTCGCCTGTAAACTAGCCATTTTCCAGACTTAAAGCCTTACATCATATCCCCTACATTGAATAGAAGTATAAAAGGATATCAAATCAACTTCAACGGCTACACACCGGACACTAAAACTCTACAGGCTACATGCCCGGAGTACAAGAGTTTACATCCCAAAAATAAACAATTCCAGTTAAAAGGATATCATATCATTCAGATGGGTGGCTCATATGACCATACTTACCTAAGTGCATTGGAGCACCTTCAACTTATTATTCAAAATCTCCATCAATTTTACCGCTTGAGATCAAACTATATATATTTTGTATGGATCCATCTGACAAAGAAGAATATACGAGTAGAATATGTATGAGATAAGTAGACATTATCAGTGTCACAAATCTCCAATGATATCATAATAATCTTCATTCCTCACTAACCAACGTTCTCAGTATCTTAACTCCATACTCCATATCCCATAAAGAGCATCTCAACCTGGCTCTGATACCAAATCTGTAACGCCCCAAATTAAACATATTTCACTGTTTATATTCTCCTTAATAAATCACTCAATTGTAATCTGATAAATCCAATGATAGGGGTGTTACCACCATCCCAAAGGACAAAGCTTGAAGTATGTATCCTGGAATAACATAATTAAGTATAACCTCAACCATACACATTCACACATGATCATCCATTCACAATGCAGTGTTAACCAATGTAAGGTTTATAAACCATAGTAAGATAATTCACCATGTAATCTACATCCTCATACACCGAAGAATTCAAAATGCAGGTTTAAAGTATGCGTATACTGTATCACCGCTGATTCATACAGATTTCTTCGCTCAACTTATCCTCTTCCGCTACTTTGCTAGCACGAGGGCAATTCTCTGAGCATTTGCCTAAAACAAAACATGAAAAACATTTCGAGCTATGAGCCGAAGCTCCGTACATGTATTCCTGAATTGTTAAATGATCATTGAAACACCAGTTGAGCCCGCTTTGCAATTCATTTTAAGTTTAAATAGTGAATGAGATGAATGTAAAACTGCATTACTAGTTATTATCTGATAGTAAACCCGTTAATACTGTTACGATCTATGGATAGGTGTACACCTGCCAAGCTGATCGGAGACCTGGCCTGAAGCTGCACGAATAACTGAAGGGCGAATGCCCTATAGATGATAATTGACGAGGTCACTAATTAACTGATAAATTACTGTGCAAACTGATTCATTGATGTACTTATCAAAACATGATGACATTGATAAATACACTCTGATTTTTAAAGATACAGGCGATGGACGTACCTGAAGTCTTTAAAATGATATTTCACTTGATAATACTTATGCACAATAAAAACGATAGACTAGGCCCCATTTCTGTTTAAGAAATGCAATTATAGGTAAATATAGTTCGTAAACCATATTCATTGACATAATTTGTAACTTTAATGGAAATTGATTTATTTAAAAAGACTTCTATAATTCCAATAATTCAATATAAGGCAAGTTACACCAAGATGATCTGAAAAATAAATCAGTTAGGATTATTAAACTTGAAATACAATAAATTGAAACAAAATAGATCACATTGGAATGATTGAGGTGATAATGAAAAGATTTTAATAGATATAAATGAAATATGAGTTTCTGATATTTCTGCAATGGATGATAGATAATAGAAGGCTTAATATTAGGAGAGGTATTGTGAGGTTCATAAAAGCTCAAATAACACCATCTTGATTCGATGGACACTGATTTTGAGTCATTACTCTGCTCACTTTCCAAATTTCATTTTCATGCTCATTTAACTTGGTTTTCAACCCAGGTAAGCTTCTATACATAATCACACTTGTTGAACTCATTACACTTTGTAATTTCCTTGCAATACCCATAATTATATAGAAACTTCTAAAAATATTTCCAAATGTCACGATTTCTGTATTCACTCATGTTACCGTTTGATGGTCTGCATCAGAAAATCCATATCTTTCACCCCCGACCTCCAGATAAGATGTCAAATCCCAATATAAAAATCTCATAATGTCCACTAAAACTTTTATTTGGAAACAAAGCATGATTCACATAGTAAGTTCCCTAAAATTAGGGTAGAACCTAGACGTGCACAATTTAAGTTCAATCTACACAGTCGTAGCAAAACGACCATAGCTTTATCCACAAAACTCGGATTAAGGCGATTCAAAATGCATGTGAAAGCTAACTCATTAATCTATCCACACACCAAAAAGCACAAATTTTCAATGAGCCAATCAATACCCGTTTGTTCGTAAAGTCCACTGTTCAAAACTGCTCCCAGTTTCGATGTATTCTGCGCAGTCTTCATTAAAGTGGTCATAACTTTGTCCACACAACTCGAAATTAAGTAATTCCAAAGCCTATTGAAAGCTAACGCATCAAGCTATCGCTACACCAAAAATCATAATTTGTTGTTGTGCCAAGCATTACCGGTTTTTTCCCAAATAGACCCCTATTTTAGGGTCTTTCACAGCCTGTTGTCCACATTATAAACCCCCATTTTCACATAATTTCCTCTGAAATCACTTATTAAGATTACCAACAACTTTAAATTCATCTTTTATACCAAAGATCACAACATTGAATTAAAGAACTCAAAGTTCATCATTTTCACATCAAGTTTGCATGATCATATATGATCTCAATCTTTGCTTGCTTTCAAGACTTAATCAACCATAATAAATCATTAAACTAGCATCCAATTCTATCAATACAACATGATTCATGATCAAAACCAACATAAAATCAAGAATTTAACAAAGTTGAGTTAAGGTTTACCTCACTTCAAGCTTGAATAAAAGAAGATGGGGGTGGTGTATGATGCTTGTGGGAGTTGAGAGGATGGCTGCTGGTGGTTGGGGTAGTGGCTGACTGGCGGCTGGTGGCTAGGCTAGTGGCGGCAGCAGCAAAAAGGGGATGGTGGCTGGTGGTTGCCGTGGAGGAGGAAGAAGGGAGAGAAGTGAAGGCTTTGATGCTTTGTGATTTTTACTTGGTTGAAAAGTGATCTCAATCACTTGGCTGAAATTTATAAGCTCCCAAAAATATCTTTTGCTAGTCATAATTAAATACAAATGATGGTAATTAGCTTAATTTAATTATACCAACTTGTTGGGCTTCAAATTGGGCCCAAATGAATTGGGCTTGGAAATAAAACACTGTGTTGCGATAAAATTTTTGCATAGCTTGAAATTAAATTTTTGTAATGTTATAAAAAATAATTGAATCTTTTACATCATAAATATCGAGGCCTACTATCGATTTTTTCGAAGATTTTCGGTAAAGGAAACTTGAATTGCAAAGTGGAGCCCCAAATGAATTCTCCCAACCGGGATGATTAAATGAGATAAATAAATATGAAAAATTAATAACATGGCTTAATTAAATAAATAAACATGATTTAGGGTCGGGCTATTATAGATTAGAGCTTTTATAGAAATGGTTCAAATGCAGTACAATGCTAAAGTGCAGACCATGATGTCAGATAATGCTTTTGAGCTTGGGAGTAGTAATGAAGCCATAGCATTTTTTCTTCAAAAGGGCATTGTACATCAACCTAGTTGTGTTGGAACCCCACAACAAAATGGGGTGGTTGAGGGGAAGTATAAACATCTTCTCAAAACCTCAAGAGCTCTCTTGTTTCAATCAGGGTTACCCTTGAAATATTGGGGAGAATGTGTTCTAGCTGCTACATACATTATAAATAGATTTCCATCTGAGGTACTTAAGGGTTTCAGTTCATTTCAAATATTGTGTGGAGAACTGCCAAGCTATGAACATCTCAAAGTTTTCGGATGTCTCTGCTTTGCTACCACCTTGAAGGCTGGAAGAGATAAATTCTAGGCAAGATTAGTGCCTTGAATATTCTTAGGATATCCCTTTGGGCAGAAAGCATACAAGTTGTTGAACGTGGAAACACACAAACTATTTGTCGCTAAAGATGTTGTCTTTTATGAACATGTATTCCCATATTAGACACTTATACTAGCTACATTTCCTAGATTATTTCCCTTTCATTATTCTGTTTCCCAATATGATGCTTCTCACACAGCAATAGAACATGTAGTTCATGCCTCTCATCATGTGACCTTAACTCCTAAAGAAACAAATCTGTATATGCTTACAGTTATCTTCAGCATCTCCTTCTCCCAATCCCTTATCTTACAATACACCTGTGCAGCCTGCTGGACCTACTAACAAGTCTAGTAAAACACAAAAACCTCCAACATACCTATCAGATTATATGTGTTCTTCTGTCCATAAGTCATCTTTAGGATCAGAATGTTGTCTTAATACTATCAGTTCTATTTGTTGCAATGTCACTCCAACAAGTGATAGTGTTTTATCCACTTAAGCTCATAGTTTGTTGACATGTTTGGACAATATGAAAGAGCCACTCAGTTATGCAAAAGATGTTAATCATCCTGCTTGGCAGGAAGCTATGAAGAAGGAATTTGAGGCCTTAAATGCTAATAGTACTTGGGATTTGGTCCTTTTACCCCTAGAAAAGAAATCGGTTAGTTGTAAATGAGTATATATGGTTAAGCAGAAGGGAAATGGTACCGTTAAGAGATGCAAAGCCAAATTAGTTGTTAGAGGCTTCACTCAGAAGGAAGGGGTTGATTACACGGAAACCTTTTTCCGTAGTAGTAAAAATGACCACCATCATAAGCCTTATTGCTATTGCTGTCAAAAAGGGGTGGCCCATGTATCAATTGGATGTCAATAATGCTTTCCTTTATGGAGATCTAGAAGAGGAGATATACATGGTGCCTCCACCCAGGGTTGCACATCCCTCATCCTAACATGGTTTGTAAGCTAAGAAAATTAGTATGTGGTTTCAGCAAGCTTTAAGACAATGGTATGCAAAGCTGTCAGACACTCTCAAATCCATTAGTTTTCAATATTCAAAGAATGATTATTCTCTATTTCACAAAGTTCAAGGAAAATCCATAGTGGCCCTTACTGTTTATGTTGATGAGATTATCATCATGGGGAACGATTCAGCAGAGATATCTACTTTGAAATAGTTTCTAGATCATCAGTTCAAAATTAGAGATCTAGGAGCACTCAATTATTTCCTCAAATGGAAGTCTTGCAGGTTTCTAATGGAGTGGTTCTCACTCAAGGGAAGTTTGCAAAGGATCTTATTCAAGAGTACAAGTGTGACTCTTTACCCCCAACCAAATGTCCTCTGAAGTTGTTTTCAGTAGATACCTTTGCCAATGATGTCTTAGCTGATGCCACTACTTATAGAAAATTGGTGGGAAAGTTGAACTATCTCACAAATTCCAGACCTGATATATCATATATAGTCCAGTATTTGAGTCAATTTCTTCAAGCTCCCACCCAAGGACATATGGCAGCAGCTTTGCACACTTTAAGGTATATCAATCATGATCCTCCTTAAGGCTTGTTTTTCAATAACAAAGATGATTTCAAGCTTGAGGCTTTCTATGATTTAGATTGGGCTCAATGCCCTTGTACTAGAAGGTCAGTTAGTGGCTTCTTTATCATGCTGGGTGGGAGTCCCATCTCTTGGAAGACAAAGAAACAACCCACAGTGGCCCTTTTCATTTGCCGAAGCAGATCGAGCACAGATCTATGAGGGCTGTTACTGCTGAGTTAGCATGGCTTACCAGGTTACTTTTAGAGTTCCAAATCTCCTCTATATTGCCTGTGCCTCTCAAGAGAGACAATTTGGTAGCCATTTATATTACAAAAAATCCAAATTTTCACAGAATAACTAAACACATAGAGCTTGACTGCCATTTTGTCAGAGAAAAGTTTCATGAAGGATAGATAAGTTTATCTCATATTAGGACTACAATGCAGTTAGTTGATCTCTTTACCAAGCCTCTTTCATGTCCTCAACATCACTCTTTGGTTGGCAAGTTGGGGGTGTTTTCCTCTACAGCCTCCAACTTGAGGGGGGTGTTAGAGTTATTGAATACCTCTGCCATGTCAGCGCAGTTTGTTAGAGGGGTTAGCCGGTTTTATTATACAAATTGTATTTAATTTCCTTCTTTCAACATATGTATTTAAGTCATGGATAAGGGAGCCACTTGTATTCATTCAGTAATAATGAAATCTCTAGTGAAAGAAACTCTAACCTCTCTCTACAACTCTCTGTGATCCTCTATCTCCTTCAAGCTCTTCTCCTTCAATCCAACAGCATGAAATTTGATTGCTGTGGTAATAGATCCACAGCTTGAAAACCCATCCACGACTGTCGATGAAGGATGGTCTTCCCAGCTGTAAATGCAACCAAAGACAAAAAACACAAGGAAACTCAATTAGTGCTCCTCATCGAAACTAGCCACATTTGGTAAGGGGCCGGGAATGTAAATATGAAGTACATATATATATATATATATATATATATATATAATAGATATATATATATATATATATATATATATATATATATATATATGTATATATGTAGGTATGTATAGAGCTCTGAATTGACCTCTTTGTTTGTAAAAATATTTGCAGAGATAGGACTGTCTACATTAGGATCTTTTCAAAATATATAAATTTTACAATAAATTTCCACTAGAGAAGGAAATACCTCTTATGTTGACATCTATATTTGGTAGCAACTTTAAGAAGCAATCCAAAAAGCTCAAAAGGGTTGGAGAAAAAGGGGCTGTGATCACTGTCAATGGCATACAGGGCAGAGGGTGGCCACTTATTGATTAAGGCATCTTGGCCCTCTTGTGATATGGTATTGTCATCCAAGGTCTTGATGTAGACACGTGGCACCTCCTCGATCTCCTTGCCATGATCATCAGGAAACGCTGCGTCCCTTAATGCTCGAATTGGCACTGGTCTCAAAAGCATTTCTGCCAATGTGATATCCTGTCTCACGAATCATTTGTTTAGTCTGTCTGTTGTTATACGTACATGCCTTCATATAATGGTGGTTTCATTTCCTTTACTGTATCATATAAATAAGTACAATATAAATGAGTGAAGTTGAGGGAACTAAGAAATTAAGTCGTGATTTAAAAAATTAAAATAAATTATTACATATTACAATTCGGGTCTATAGAATCTTGATAAGCCTATTCTTACTAGTTAATTACATATTATGCACATGACTAAGTAATTGTCAAAGGATTATGATGAAGGTTTTAGCTTCAGATAATAAGAAAAAGAAAATAATGTCTTGATGATTTGACCTAATTAAATTTGTATGTTGAAGGGCAAAAAAAGTTAAATTATTGGTAATAATAATCAATTATCAATGTTTGAGTTAAAGAATCATCTAACACACCTATAAATACCCCCAACAAAAGAAGAACCTATTGGATCAATCATTTGGTTGATAGAAGTTATTACGTATAATGTCTATTGGAATCAGCTTCTCTATAGGCAGGAATGCTTGTAAAGGTAAGTTCGTCTACATCTAAATATCCCCAAACTCTGTGAAAGCGGAGCCCATACTAAGAGGTGATGGTGATGTTGTAAGTTATTACGTATAATTTATATAGTTGACAGAAACTACTAATGGTACATGAACTTATGTAATATATGAGTATTTACATGCTTGCACTATTAAAACCAAAAATTTTCAATCCACATAATCGGTGATGTCTCAATTTTAACAGGAATTAAGATAAAAGATCTTAGCCCAAGATCTATATGGTTCTACCATATATGTTGTGATAACAATATTTGATTTTAATCTTTTACGGAGTGAGTGCGAGTTTTATAGAGTGAGTGTCGCTCACAGGCATCCTCATAGCTTATGAGAAGAAATAAAAGGACGTTTACCTCAAGAGGACTCCTTTGATAGAAGTAATCTCGTACCAGTTCTTTTTTGTAAATAAAACTAGTTGGTGGTTGATGAGGTCCTTCGCCGTAATAAACGTCATACTTATCCTTATCAATAGGATAATCGGGTGGTACCTACGACATCATACATATCATTCCACAATACTCAAAAGTTCACATTACATTTTGACACAAAACGTACCGGACATGAAATGAAACAAAATTGGTTTGGATTGGAAATTTTAAGCCTATCAATTAATGTCTTCTTCTCTTTAATCCATTTTTTTAGAATAAGTCTAGTGCATTTCAATACAGGAAAAATAAATTCAGCTCAATTTAGCAAAATAAGTTCAATGTTTAATCAAAATAGGTTTAGCTCAATCTGATTCAGCTGGACAACAATAACTTCAATTTTCTTTCGATAAATTCAGCTCAAATTGATTTAGCAAAAATAAGTTGAACTGAACGAGACTTAAATGAGGTGATATAAACATAACGACAACAACTTTTAGAATGAGTTCCGCTTTTATGTAGAGAGGTGACATAGACATAATTTGATTAATTGAAGTGAGTATTTTATGGCTTAAAATGTTACGTGAACATATCTATTATGACCCATTCAGCTAAATATATAATTTCTTATGCCTATACAGTAACTGTTCCTATCTTTTTCTGGTAAGTAAGCTGTTCACCAATTGGGCCACATGTATGGCCGACTAGTAAGCTATTGACGGGCAAGGAAAGGGGAGCACATAGACAGCCATACTCAAAACTCAACGCCTAATCCAAGGGGCAGCCAAACCCATAATGAAATCTAGCATCAGCACCATAAAAGTTCCTTTGAATCAAGTAAAATTCCTATTTTACATTTTTTAAGCATGGTTGCTTGACCCACCTGACCTCCTATAGCTTCGCCCCTCCACATGTTTCCCAGAAGGAGTCTTAATCATAAAGAAGCCGTGAAATTATTTAAACAAGTGCCTCTCAGTAAAGCTATCTTTAATGCCTCATGCAAGCTGGGAAACATAGAAAACAACACCACCACCACCTCATATTGTGGATCCCGTTTTCATGAAGTATATAGAAATTCAGATATAGACAACCTTATCTTTACATGCATTTAGAGACTGGAACATAGAAAAATATACTACAAATAGTTGAGAGAGACCTTCCCAGGGTACTTATGTATTATATTCCATACCTTAGGGGTATTTCTGATCATTTGACCGACAACATACACTGCTACCTGGATCTTCTCAGGGTACTTGTAAAGGGATGCCGTGAGGTTGAGCCCTCCAGCGCTGTGCCCCACCAAAATTACCTTCTCACCATCGCCTAGCCCCGAAAAGACATCGTCGAGGGGTTGGTTGTACTCTTCAAATTTAAAAATGGTGTTAGCGTCGGAGGGATCTATCCCCGAGGCTCGGAGGTCCAGGCACGTGACCTTGTGCCCGGAACTCTCCAAGAGACATCTGATCTTGTACCAGCACCAGGCACCATGAACTAGCACGAAATGTGCACCCGAGGGCATTTTGGTCATTTCGGATGTGGCGTTCATTGTGGCCTAGTGGGCTTTGCTAGCTTTGCTGCCGGGTTGATTTCCTAAGGATAGGTGAGGAGAGGAAGGGAAGAGTATTGTGGAGCGGTGTGCGTGTTTGGCTGCAATTCATTGTATACGTGGATAAGCTGCCAACTGCAAAGTGCCAACCATTATGGCATTATCCCGTTAC
>JAKOGI010002462.1:105000-108130 GCA_029747015.1 Carnegiea gigantea
TGAATTTATATTGGTATCTTGTTGCTTTCATTACTAGCTCTTACTAGTTCTCTTTTGCCTTGGTATTGTGGATATTAGCCTCTACATGTTTTACCATACGAGACTATTGATGTAGACTCTAATGAAGGTTTTGTCACATCATGGAAGCCCCTTGGGCGTTGCGGTAAAGCAAACTCAATCTTTCCCCAAAAAAAAAAAAGTTTGTCAACGTATTTAAAAGTTATTTGGGATTTATAATTCTAACAAGAGTTATATACAATGGGTAAATTCTTCTACTCCATTCTCAAAAAATTCGAACTTCCTCATGACCAATTCTAACCTCCATCTAGTGTAATAAGGCGCCACCATCAGACATAGTTGCTGGTGGTAAGTCCCAATTTTTGTTCTTCTCGAAATCTATTCAATTATAAGGTATTTGCTAGTATTTTTGTTTATTTTCAATAAAGTTTCTTTCCATTTTGTGACAATTTCTCACTATCAGTGTGAGTTAGGTTGTTCGCACTTCTAGTGTGAGTTATGTTGTTCTCACATTTAGTGTGAGTTTAGATCATTGCCTTCGTTTGGTTAATCATATATTTGAAAACTTATAGATTGGTTTCTTGCGGAGTATGATTGGACTATTATCGTATCAGCTCTGCTTTTTTTATAAAGGAACTCAAGCATTCCTAGCGAAGATTCTTTTGACTCACATTGTTCAAAGACGTCGACAAATATGTTCAAGCATGTGATAGAAGCCAATGGACAGGAAACATCTCAAGAAAGAGTGAAATGCCCCTTAATTATATTCTTGAAGTGGAGGTTTTTGACATTTGGGGTATTGACTTCATAGGGCCGTTTCCCCCTTCTTGTGGCAACAAAATACATCTTTGTGGCCATCAACTACGTTTCTAAGTGGGTGGAGGCACTTGCCAGTGCAACTAATGATGCTAGAGTAGTGGTGCAGTTCTTAAAAAATGTGAGCTTTTCTAGACATGGAGTGCCCGTGTGTTGATTAGGGATGGGGGAACTCACTTTATTAAAAAGAAGTTTGAGGCACTGTTTACACAATATGGGGTATATCACAAGGCTAGTTTGGACTACCATCCTTAATCTAGTAGCCAAATCAATATTTCCAACTGTGAGTTCAAGTAAATTCTAGAAAAGATAGTTGCAAGATCAATGAAGGATTGAGCTAAGAAGCTGGATGGTGGCTTATGGGCTCATCAATAGGCTTTCAAGACACCAACTAGAATTACTCCATTTTAAGTTAAGCCGTGTTACATTCCCGTGGAGTTAGAGCACAAGGCCTTGTTGAGCCATCAGACATTTGAACTTCAATCCCAAAGCTGTGGGTGAGAAGAGGGTTCTCCAACTCAATGAGCTTCAGGAAATACACATGGATGCTTATGAGCATGCCTAGAGCTACACACAATGAATGAAGAAATGGCATGATAAGTTCTTCCATAGAAAGAATTCTGGGAAGATAAGTTGTCTCTTGTTCAGTTTGAGATTAAACCTATTTTTTAGTAAACTTCGCTCAAAATGGTCGAGCCCATTCAAAATAATCAAGGTGTTTCTATATGGGGCTTTGAAGTGCGGAGTGAGTCCACCGATGTTTCAAGGTGAATGGTCAACATTTGAAATATGACATTGCTGGAGAGTTGATTGAAGAGAAGGTCACCACTACATTTTCCAATGCGCCTACTGCTTAGTTGAAGATAAGGCGCGAGCTCGGGATCTTAACAAACACTTCTTGGGAGACAACCCAAGCTTTCTTGTTTGGAAAAAAAGAATAAAAAGAAAACAAAATGAAATATAAAGATAAATCTAGCAAACATGCATAATCCACACAGTCGTGCATGTAAGATGGAAACTCGTTGTAGGAATGCATCTAGCCATGCATTTTTGCATGATCGTGCCCTTCAAATTCCAGATGCACAGTTGTCTGTGCAGTTTTTACACGACCATGCATTGAGTTTTGAAACTCGACCAGTCCTACTTTTTGATGTCACTTTCACTTGCCCCCTCCTTAACCTCTCACACTTGGAGCACCACCCTACTACTGTTGAGTCTCACCATCCAGCCACAAAAATGCTCCGTGCCACTTGTACCACCGACTCACCACTGTCCGAACAACCACATCCCACCCCTTCACCACCAATTTCTTCCCCTCTTAAGCCCAAGCCACCTAACCTTTGGACCATCCTCCAACTCCAGCATCAATTCAGCCCCTCGCTACTAGTACTGCCCCCTCTGCCACCGAAACCCAACCCTTTCTCGCCAGAAGCGCCGTCTTCTATTTTTATTCCTTCTTTTTCTCCCTCAATTTCTCCACTGTTTGTCCAAAATCTGGATAGTTGAAAAAAGCATCTTTGGAGTATTTTTTTCATCATCTTGGATTATACATACTAAAGAAAAATGTCTCTCTAAACTTCTTATACTCTATTTCTGTAGAGCAGTAGGTAGTTTATGGTTTTTAAATCTAAGGTCAATCGAAATTAATCTCTCTATAATTTTGCAATTTAAGGGTAACAATGCTATATCAGATCCTCTACGCCCCATCTAGTGACAGGACTTTTAGGGGTATCGGATTTAGATTTGAATTTCTGCACCTCCATCTAAACTCGACTCCCCTTTAATTTCACATCTTACTTTTCCAGTGACTAATCCGGTACCACCACCACCTTTGGTGCCTCCTTTTGGGTCAATTTGGTGCATCATTAAGTTAAATTGCAAGTTTGGTGTGTTGGTGCATTGGGTGTTCACTCTGTGGGCTTAAGGTTTTTGGGTTGAATTGAGTTGAAGCTCCTGACATTGTCATGGCTCCCAAGAAGAAAGCTTCTTCATCCTCTTCTGCTCCCAAGAAACCCTCGAAGGCCACCACCACCACCACAAGGCAGCCACTATCTCCAGCTCGAGGTAATCGTGCTCAATCTTGACTTTCTCCTGCTATCAGTAAGCAATATATTTCCTAATGAGGATCATTGTCAATGTTATGATGCTATCATTTCACTACTAAAAAAGCACACAATAACGACAGAATTCAGCGACAGACTGAACTGACAACGGAATTAGCGATGAAAATGGCGATAGAAAAATTATATTAGAAAAAAGTTAGAACCAGCAGTGAAATTGGCGATGGACAGGTAAA
>JAKOGI010002463.1:0-78794 GCA_029747015.1 Carnegiea gigantea
ACACACACACACAGACACACACACACACACACATATATATATACACGTGTGTGTGTGTGCGTGCGTGTGTGTGAATGTGTATATATATATATATATACACACACACGTGTGTGTGTGTGTGTGTGTGTGTGTGTATAAATGTATGTATGTATATGTATGTATGTGTATATATATATATGTGTGTGTGTGTGTGTGTGTGTGTGTGTTTGTGTGTGTGTGTGTGTGTGTATATATATATATATATGTATGTATATACATATGTATATGTGTATATATATATATATATATATATATATATATATATGTATTTGTATGTGTGTGCGTCTATATATATGTGTGTGTGTGTGTGTGTGTGTGTATGTGTGTATATATGTGTGTGTGTGTGTGTATATATGTGTATATATATATATATATGTGTGTGTATATATATATACATATATATATATATATATAAGTTCATCAACAATGTTGTACAAATCGCCAATAATGCAAAATTCATCAATATATCAGAAAGATTCATTAATTTTAAAAAATTGATCATATTGTACAAAAGTTCATCAATCTAAACAAATTAATCGGTGAGTTACAAAAAGTCATCATTAGTTCAACAGGACTGCGAATGTGTTTACACGCTTTCGCCCAAGTTACGATTGGTGTACCTAGCACTTACTCCACGGAGTAATGCTTAACTCCAACCAATAGTTGGTCAGAGAGTGCCAGCAGTTGGTCGACACAGAGGAACGACTGATATCATTTTATTTTTTTTAAAAAAAAAAGGGAAGAAGAAAGATATGCTCATATTTGAGTGTTCCACAACCTCCACTTGGTTCCCAAACTTCATTTGAGGGATACAAGAATATCCTTTCCTCAGAGAGATCAAACAGAGATTTTTCCACTGGTAGCAACACCCACCCCAAATACCTCCTATGATGAGACCTGTTCAACTGCTCTGAATGGCCAAGCAAAAAGAACCATCTGCTGTCTACTACTCAGGAAGAGAAACTGAGATATTACAGAGATTGAAGTAACTTGTGGACGTCCGTCAAAGTGGTATAGAACTGATCGCAGCTTCCAGAATTCTCCTTGCGTCCGTCTCTGGGTCAGCCAGTTCAGCTGGGGTCTGCCATGTAGCACCATGTGCACCATATTTTCTCAGCTTGGATTATGAGATATAAAGTAACATTACACCATTTTTATGAATAATTTTCCAAATTTAAGGACAAATAGAAACGACCTCTACTGCGACATCTTATTGCCCAAGGAGGATTTCAAAGAATCAAAGACTTAGCTATGATCTAAATGCCCTCAACTCTACCAAAAACCTAAGTGCTACTAGAGTGGTGCTTATCGACTCTGTGCTTCTGAGACTTCATGAATTTTGTTCTCCTATATTGATCCTTCCACAAGGGATAATCAGCTTGATGCAATTTGCAGAAACTATCTGGAGGGGCCTGGCAATCGTGCTAAAAAGGCACCTTATCTCACCTGGCAAGAAGGATGTAATTCCAAGAAATATGGTTGATTGGATCAGAAGAATCTAGACCTTTGAAATGGAGTCATGGCAAAATCTGTACGGGCTGTAGCTACGAAACACACTTACGAGTGAAGTGGATGCATGGTCATAACCTCAAATGGATACGACTGGTAGGATTATACACCCCTTGTGACATCTGTCGGCATTGGAGGGGAATTTGTGCTATTAAAACGTTTACAAATAGGAAATTGTACTCATAAAAGATGAAAGTGGGCTAATAATCATAAAAAATTAAAAATTAAAAAAAAAAGACTATGGAAGTCTATGACCGCTCTGGGTATCTTTTGGCGCCCCAATATGGTTGATGGAGAAAGTTGGCAAGGATAGTGTGGAAAATGATAAATCTTCCCCTAATGCTCTTTTAGTGTTGGGTCCTGCTGCACAAGCACATTCCAGTCAAGCCTACGGTTGCCAGATTTACCCCTCCATCCACCAATCATGTGTCTACTTCGATGGAAGGCAGTACTCCATGGAAAGCCTGTTTTTGACAGCCCATCTACATTGACGATCAGGGGTGAGGTCTTGAAATGAATACAGATCAAATGTAGATGCCAGGCCCTAGTTGACAGGCACCAGAAGTTGCTAAATATAAAATGTGCCAAGGGTAACAAAGAATTATAGTACACAGCGGGCACTGCCACTTATCATAGCATGTGGTTGGAAGGGAATCAAATAATTCAAAACCAGAAGCAACAGAATGCAGATAAGGTCATCCAAAGGCTCTCAGAGCAAGAAGTTGAAAATTTATTTTTAGGGTTTCAGATGCCAACAATCCCGCCTTTGGGGTGTTGGACGAGAATAATCAAACCTTTAAAATTAGCGAACAACATTCCAACCTTTGGGGTACTTATATACCAATTTTAGGTCCACAAAACTTTAACCTGTCAGTTTGAGTGTATAGTAGCTTGTTTATCACCTGCGATTGATGAAGCTAGAAAAGGGATTGAAAAAAATTATCCACATTTGATAGATAAATTATCAGCTTTAAAATTAGTGAGCACAAGCATTTATGACTTTATGATAACCACAAATAAAACAAATACCCCTAAAATTTAGAAAGTCATGAGGTGATAGTTCACTTATCATAACTGGTGGTGTTCAAAAAAGTGAGCAAAAATTCATCATCGACACGTGATAAGTCACAAAGTTGTCAAATTGGCAAGTCAAACAGTCGTTGACCAGACTAAAAATAAATACCCTTAAAGCTTGGTTTGGTGAGCGCTAATTTTAAACGTTGGATTATTTTCGTCTGACACCCCCAAAGGTTAAATTATTAGCATCCAAAACCCCCTTATTTTTTTTGTTTGTGCAGAAAATAGGGCAGCTATACAGATTTTACTGGCTTACAGGTATAAGCATGAATTAAACCTAAGTGACATAGAATCTGTATTTTGTGGTGTTCATATAGGGCTAAACCTTGGATTTAGGCAATTTTTGCTAGCAGTAATGGACCTATTTAACCTTATAACCAAAACGTGTCTATCTACGAAGGTTTGTGAGAAAAGAAGGGGGGGCCATGCATTCAGATGCATGCAATCTGATAACACAAAGGCACCTCAAACCTAGACTTGAAATTTTATTTTTTTCTCCTTTTTTTGGTGTGGGTTTCTTTTTCCCTTCTTTTTTTCGGGGGGGGCGGGGGTGGGAGGGATGAGAATTGAGGAGTTAGGGTAAATGTTTACCTCTAGGGAATTCTTCTGACAAGAGCCCTACGTAGAACGGTACTCACTACATTAGTGCATTTACCTTGTCATATATGTTTTTATTTGTAGGAGAAGCTCCATGAGCCAGCAACACACTTATAACATCCGAATGCTCACCTCTTGCTGCATGATGGAGGGGCTGTGCAACAAAAAATGAAGGTCAAATGTCAGAATTTAAAAAATGGTATGTATCTCAAATGGTAGTTTCATTTTAACGGCTCATTCAGCTCAATAGTAAAAATGCTGGTAGCAAAGCCAAGCATAAATAGTGGATGCATAAGTTCAAGCACCAAAGAACTCTGAGAAAATCAAGCCTCCCAATGCCACCCCTCTATCATATCCTCCCTCCTATACTGGTACTAAATCCACCATGAAATCACTTCAACTCAGCAAATTGCTCTCAAATCCTAGATCCTGGCTGAATCTTCCATCTTGAAGCAAAAAGAACCCCATCAATACTATGCTATAAATCATTGGTTATCGTCAGCGTATGTAACCTAGTGTGAAAATATACTCCGTGATGCACACCTAAAAGCAAATATTAACACACATAAGGATGGCAACAAGAACAAGTGTGAACAGAAAGACAGTCTTAGATGAAAGAACCAAGCAAGCATATTCGAAGCCAACTAGGAATGCAAGATTGCTCCATGTCCTACTCGACAAACACCAATGTTCTATGTGTTGTATAGGTGTTCTGTAGCAAAATTGGTGCTGCATGGCAAGTATAAACGCTAATTCTAACACTAAAACTTCCACAAGTATCAGCAAGTTCCAATGCATCACAATTTCGAGATAAACTTAGCAACACATTGACTTGCACACTATTGTCGCCTATGTTACATGGACTCGAGTATGGGGTGTCGGACACGGGTATGGATCCAAATGTCCGACTCGTCAAAGCTCTAACTTTCGGGCAGGGGGACACCGTCCAAAATTTGGACACGGATATGAGAACTCATAATTTTACATATGGATGTTGCAATTTCAGGTTAATCTTCTTAGAATATTTCCATAGTTACAACGTTGTCAACTTGCCAAATGGTTGAACATTGAAAATCCATTAAAATAATAACGAAACAAGAAAGAAAAAGTCCACATCTTTCTAATTTTTTTCACCATTGCTGCTTTTGAGTTTGGATAAAGATCCGACAAGGATCCCATGTCTTATCCGTAGAGTGTCGTGTCTGACACGGGCACGGCGGAGCAAAACAGAGAGTCCAGGTACCATAGATTTTCGCCTATTGACTTGTAATCTATGGTCATACATCAAAAATTAATCATCAAAACCAGTCCTCTAATCCTAACCAAGACCTCTGTTACAAGGATGATCCTCCCGAATCACGATAGAACCATTGTGAGAGTTAATCTGTATTGTTTTTCTTCGCCGCCAAACTAAACAAACAAGTAACTAAATAATAAATATTGCATGCACTAACTAGTGTAGTCTCTCAGAAAATTTCAACCAGGCTTACAACGAAAGAGAAAAACAGCCAAAAAAAAAGGGAAGGTTTGAAGCACATACAGTATCACCTTCTGCATCAACTGTATCAAGCATTCTTTTGACGCATTCGGCATCCGTAGCCCTGCCAATTAGAAGTTGCACTACCTCAGTATACCCTGCATTAGCCAAGAAAGTCACAAATGAATAAAATTTTTTAAAAAACTGAAGCAGAAATGTTGCACAAAGGTAAAAGAAAAGTTGAGTGTTTTTTTAATAAGTTAAAAGTTGAGTGTTTATACTCACCCCCAGCACACGCATCATGCAATGGAATAGCTCCATCCTCATCTTTAGCCTCCAATGAAGCACCTCTTTCCAAAAGCAGCTACACAAGTTCACATGAACTACAAATCATCAATTATTTGCACAACAGGTAATGGATGTTTAAACCTCCAATAAATATGCACATTTAAAAAAAGTTTTTAAAAAAAGCAAAGATAGCAACCTGAACACAGTGCAGATGGCCATAGAGACAGGTGAGATGCAGTGCAGTGTCACCATCTTCAACCGGTTCATCAATGTTGCCTTCCAAGTTATCTGTCCAGTCATGAGAACACTGAAAAACTCTTGAGGACCTTCAATGAAAATAAGAAATTCACACACACCCAAGAGATACGCATTCCATCCAACCCCCAAAGGCATGGGTAAAACACTATTTCGGAATCAAAAAAGGGTCAAATGAATGATTGGTCTGGGAAAATTCAGATGATGATCCATCTAACCCTTCAACTAGTCCATCATCTCAGTAACGTCTCACAATTCGTCATCTTCGTGTATGTGAGTTTTTTTGTTTTTTGGGGGGGGGGGGGGCGCATGTATGTGTGTGGGATTACTCTCTCCCACTTCCCACTTACCTACATCACATTCATCTCTCGATAAAATATCACACAGTTGTTCCTCCTTATTGGTTATTACAGTAGTAAGTTTATTTGCTAAAGAAATACAATACATTGAGAATATTGCCAAAATCTTCAAAAAATTGAGTTGATGATTTACAAGGATTTCATAATAAAAAGAGGAAAAAAATAGGTAATGTTCACCAGTTAACTACCCAATCCACCAAATTCACCTGCAAATGACTAGTAGATGGTATGTATGAATTATGAAGTATATCAGAGGCATAAGGTAGATCAGGTGCAATGGCTGAAAACAGATGGTGGATATGGGGCATCGACCAGTGCAAATACAGGTTGGAGTGTGATACTGTGCTTATGGACAATGCTGAGTTATTTGCGAATTCTCAGTTGGGGGATTCTTTGAAAGAAATCTAGTATACTGGAGTAACTGGACCTTGCTTGTACAGCTAAAAAGAAGGGTTAGCGCCTAAAAGAAGGCATACTCCTTCCCTAAAGATCTCTTATTCCTCAAAAACAGACCACAACATAAAACCTACCTTATCACCTAAGTTAGGACCCTTGCACTCTCGCGTGGCGGCTATAAATACTTGACCTTTCTAGCTAAAAGCATGAAGTTCCAAAATGGCCTAGTCTGGAATAGGCACTTGTGTTAGTAGGAGTGGTCAATGGGCCAAGTACGCGTCGAGTCAGTCCGCTTAAAATAGGGTCAATAAAAGGTTGGGTCAATAATGAACCAGGTCAACAGTGGGAAGGCCCATTAAAACATATACACGAGTTGGGTGGGGCCAACCCATTAACGGCTCATTTAGGAACCTGTTACTTTTTCAACCCACTTGTCACATAAATTTATATGTTACAATTAGTGAAGTTTATTATTAATACTTTACACATAACAATAATTATTATACAAAGTTTTTTTTATGTAAGTTTATTCCATTTTAAAATGGATAAAAAAATCCAACCCATTTACTTACTTAAAAAGCCCAACCATGCCCAAATCATTAACGGGTCAGGCATTTGTAAATGGACCAACCCTAACACGACTTGAACCAGTCCATTGCCTACCTCTATGTGTTGGACTCTCAAAACCAACAGGATATGGTCAACTTTGAGTAAAACCACAAAAAAAGAAGGAATTTTCATCCTCTCCCCTACTCCTGGGTCTTGACTTGTTAGGAATGATGTTGAGTAAATCTGGATAACTCTTGAATCAGCCACCTATATGAGTGTGTTTTAATACCTATCGCACTTGCATCAAACAATAGAGCTGAAGGGATACAACTTTCCTGCTTTCGATACGATATACCAAAATCAAGAGCCTCAATTAAACGGCTTCAAGATTTTGTTCGACTTGAACCAGTCAACCGCCTGGTACTTCTCCAATGTTCGCAAAATTCTTCTCTACATCTAGGGGTCTACAGACAACGCCCCCCCCCCCCCCCAAAAAAAAAAAAAAACAACCAAGGAATGAATACAAATCCACATAACTCAAATAGAAATGAATAAAATTGATAGTTAATTAAGAAAAAATCAGATGACAGTAAAGGGAAAACCCAAAAACAAAAAAAGCAAAGAAATAGTTCCTTGCTTCAAATTTCTCCTCTCACGTCCTATACATTCAAATTTCAACACAAGGGGGATACGAGTTGCACTGATATAGGGTCAAAACCCTACATAAACCCTAGAGCTAGAACAAACCAACAAAGAAACGAATCAACAAAGAAGAAGACAAGAGAGAACGAAAAAAGGACGAACCAAGGGCAAGGCGGAGAGCGGAGAGGTCGCCGGACTGGGCGGCGGCGGCGAGGTCACGGAGGTGAGGAGGAGTGTCAGAATCAACGTCGATGATGAGGACGTCGTCATCCTCTTCCAAGAGCCCATCCTGAACGTCGTTCTCGTCGCCCTCCATCATCCCGTTCCTTCTCCTTGGCACCGCCATCGCTGTTTTCTCTCTCCTCTCCTCTTGTGTTCCCTCTGTCAATCGTTCCCCCTTCTCTTTTTGCAAGTCCGCTTTCTGGTGAAGTCGTATTTCTTCCGTTCTTCGCGCGGGCCCTTGTCGGCTTTTTGGCAGGGCCCCGCCCTCGCAGGATCGAGTCCGTAATTGGATTTTCAGAAATTAAAATCAGATTCGATTAGAATCGACCCCTAGAATTTAGAACAGGTTTGAAGTCAGGTCGATTTGATACAGAGTTTTGGATCTGTTATTAAGTTGGGTTCGATTGTTAAGTTCTTTTTTTTTTTGAGGCAGTTATAGAGAGAAGTTGAGAACCTATATATGAATTTAAATTCTTAAAATCAAATTATAAAGTCAAATTAAATACATACTTAGGATTTATTCTTTTCGTTCGTAAATTGGGATTTGTAAATGGGTGAAGTTGGTTGAGATAGATTGAAATTGGTTGAAATTGGTAATTTTTGTTTAAATGAGATGAAGTAAGTAGCTTGAAGTGAATTGAAGTTGATTAAAGTAGGTTGAAATTAGTATATTTGTTAAAGTTGGTTAAAATAGTGAGAATAAAATTTTGAAGGAGGTGGGTTGAAATTGGTTGAAGTGATTTGAAGTTGGTTAAAGTAGATTGAAGTGGACTGAAGTTGATATTTTTTATTGAAGTAGGTTGAAGTTGGTAAATTGAAAAAGACCAACGAAAAGAACATGCGCTAAGTAGTAAGGAATATTCACTTATTCTAAAATAAATTCAGAGAATTGGAAATAATGTTAATTACAAACTCACAAATGAAGATCACAAAACGAACGAAAAACCTAAAAAGTATCTTAATTCACTTAAAATAGGAAGAGAAAGAGAGAAAAACTGTCAAAACAATATAAAAATAAATACCTAGTAAACAACAAGGCTCATGAGGAGAAGAATCAAAGTTTAAAGAAAAAATCATGGTGACTGAGCTGCATAAAGAGTAAGTCAACGATAAATTGAAAGCAAACATAACAAAGAGTTAAATTGAGGTAATTAGGAGTTGGTTCCAAGCACAGAAGATATATCATTTGGGGAATAGGGGTTTACTTTTGATTTCTCTTTTTTCTAAATTTGATCATCATTACCACTAGGTTAGTTGAACTTCTTCTAAACTTGAAGACTCAAGATTAAAGGAGATAATCAAGACTTGGGGATGGTTTAGTGCTTAATGTTGGTCATTAATAGGTACAATCACACTAGTAATCTTCTATCTCTTATCTTTTTATTGGACTAGTAGGGTTAGTAGTAGTTTAGTTTAGGTCCTTTCTTTTTTGGGATGATCCTTTGAGGAATATTGGTATGTTGTTGATGGCCATATCGTGTCATGGGCCATGTCGAGCCTTGATCACCCCGTTTTTATATGCTACGTGTTTTAGGTTAGTTTAGTGTTCATTGCTATTATTTGCTTGGGTAAGTCATTTCTAGAAAAGTTTATTCAGTTTGTATGTTGGATTAGGTTAGTGTAGTTAAAAATTAAAATCACACTCTCAATTAAGTCGATCTTAAGCTCATCACAAATCATCCCTGAGGATGACTTTTAACCCTTCCTCACCACATAAAAGTATTACCAACAAAATGGCATCATTGCTAAGGATGATGGTGTTAGACTTTGACTTAATTGTTATGGATAGTTGTGTTTTGGTTATTTTGAGGAAAATCCCCAAAAAAATTGAAAATTAAGAAAACCCATAAAAAAGAGAAAAATGAGAGTGAATGAGTGCTTAGATGTGATCACCTAGTTGTGGGAGGTTGATTCGTGTTGAGAGACCACCCCACACTTTAGCACTCCCAACCATAGCACTTGATCCCGGAGAAATGGTGGAGGAACAAGCTCAAGGGTAGGAATGGCGATGGGTTGGGTCCATCTGGACTCATACCCATTTAAATTTCTTGGACTTAGACCCAAACCCACCGCAGACCCGTTGGGTCAGAAAAGATAGGACCCAGACCTTGTGGGCTTGATGGGTCTACGGGTGCTAAATGAGTCATAACTGTTTTTTTATATTAAATATTATTTTTTCTACATCCCAACACCAATTGACACATTAGAAAGACAAAGAATTGAATTTAAAAGATGTAATATTTAATAAAGTACCAATCTAGCGATACGTACCATAGTTAAATGTTTCTTACTTACGTTTTACACACCAAAAATAGTGTTTTAATACAAACCACAAAGAAATAGTCCGTCAAATTTTAAATGAGCATAACAAAATAGTTCTTCTTTTACGACCGACAGAAAGCAAAGTGGTTTTAAAGTTTAGTAGTTTAGAGTTACTTTAACTAATTGCCTTTGTCACAGTTTTTTCAAAAAGATTAATGAATCTAAAATAGGTCTCGGGTCGAGTTAGGGTCTGAATTCTTCAAACCCATACCAAGATCTAACCCACACCAAGATCTAACCCACATCCCTTAGACCCAGACTTGCTTAAAACCCATTGGGTCTCATTTCATTAACCCAGACCCTCTAAATTGGGGTTGGGTTTGATGGGTCCGAGCCGGGTTTGGGACCCACTGCCATCCGTCCTCAATACACGACCACGCTTCACAAATTCGGTAAGGATGGTGATGCTTACCTAATTTGAGAAAGTACACTCGATGATGCAATTTCCTAATGTGCCATAAGACATTGTTAGGTTGCGCTTTATTCCTTTTGCATTAAAAGATTCGGTGAAGAAAATGGATGCATAGCCTCCCGACAAACTCCATTTCCTCATAGGATGGGTTTGTGAGGGTTTTCTTGAGAAAGTATTTTCCGAATGGTAAAACTATGAAATTAAGGAATGAAATCAACCACTTTGTCCAACTTGAGAAGAAGTCCTTTTGGAAGTGTTTTGAAAGTTTACACTCTTGCTTGCTTAATGGCCACCCCATAGTTTAGAATGTTGGCATTTGTGCCAAATCATTTATGAGGGTCTTGACCAAGTCACTAGAACCATGATGGAGTCTATGTGTCAACGCTTTTTGAACAAGAGTGAGACAGAGGCTTAGGATTTCCTAGAGAAGTTAGCAAAAAAGATCATACAATAAGAAACCACTAGGGATGAGAGTGTAGGTGCAAGGATCAATAGCCAAAAGGAAGGAGTTCATGCGGTAGCAGATACCACATAGATTGACACTAGATTTTCCGCCCTTTGAAAATATGTTGAAGGGTTTTGTGATGTCTCAAGCACCAGCCAACTTTCCCCCTCCCAAAATGGTCTCATGTTATTAATGCCAGTCCATTGACCGCTCTCTAAGCGCTTGCCCCCTATTTGCTCAACAGTTGGCTACAAGTCAAGAGCAAGGTTAAGTGAATGCAGCCTTCCAAAAGGTCGAAATTTGATCCCTGCTCCCCTACTTTCAATCCGAGGTAGGCTAAGTATCCCAATTTCTCTTAGACCTGGCCTAATGCTTTGATGCCCAGTAATCAAGCTGGGAGTTTTCAAGGAAACTTCTCATCTTTAGCATATCAAAAGCCACCCTTCCAAGGGGTATACAATGCTCCTAGGGGACCTCCTCCTCTTCAACCACATATGACTCAATCATATCCCACTCTCGGTTATAATGAATTGGATAAAGTGAATAAGAAAGGTGAAAATATGAAGAGGATGATTAGAGAACTTAAGGAATCAAAAGAGAGAATGATGAAGACAATGAGTGAACAATTTGCTTAATTAGCAATGCCTAATAGGGAAAAAGGGTCTTTCTTAGTCAACCAGAGGTGAACCCAAGAGGATCACCCTCATCTTTGTTTGACCCTAGTGATGTTCGAAAAGTGACGGCCGTAATTTCTCTATGGTCGGACAAAAAGGTTGACACTCATGTGGGTGAGCAAAGTGAGAATGATTCCGCTTTCCCATCATCTCTCTCCCTTCCTCTCAAAATGATGATGTACTTCCCCCTCCCCAATGGTCCCAATTCCATCTAAGGAGGTAGACGATCCTAAGGAGAGTGAGTTAGTCCATGATTCCAACCCTCCTAGGGATTCTCCTACTCCTTTCCCTTGTGCTTCTAAGCCCCCACGTCTTTTCCTAATCAATTGAAGGAGAGGATGGTGCAATCTCATGTTGATAAGATTAGGAGGCTTTCTCCCAAATCAAGAACAACATCCCCTACTTGATGTGATACAATCAATGCCCCATATGCTCATTTTCTTAAGGCCTTGTGCACTACTAAGAAGACTACTAATGTCCCCAAAAGGGTATTTTTGGTCTCTAATGTAAGCTCAATAATTTCAAACCTAGTGCCTCTTAAGTGTGAAGAGCCTAGGTGCCCTATAATCTCGATTGTGATCGGCAATCACAATAGTGACCAGGCCTTCTTAACTCGGGTGCTAGTGTTAACCTCCTACCCTTTATGGTATATGAGAGGTTGAGCTTAGGGGAGTTAAAGCTTATAAAAATAGTCCTTCAATTGGCTGAGTGTTCCACTAGGCTTTCTAGAGGGATGGTTGAGGATGTGTTTGATTAAAGTGGGGAAATTCATATTTCCAATTGACTTTGTAGTTTTAGAGACTGAGGTTGTCATGAGTCCTCAAAATGAAATACTAGTCATCCTTGGTCGACTATTCCTAGCTACTTCTAATACTCTCATTAATTGTAGGGATGGAAAAATGGAATTGATATTTGGAAATATGATGATGGAATTGAATGTATTCAACCTCCAAAAGTAACCAATGGGGTTTGATAACATCAATGATCATACCCTTAATTGGGTGGGTGACTTTTTGTTGGGAGGAGTGAAGCTTGATTATGAAGAAGAGCTAGTGTCATGTGTGTATGAGTCGTTTTACATGGAGTATAACCCGAATATGATGCATTCGCATTGGAGAAACAATGTGATGACTCATTACATGCATCCATTCTTGCATCCCTCTCCTGTATTCCCCCTCCATCTTATGAGGCACCTCTTAGTATGCCGTGATCTTTCTCCGTTGATGTAATGCCCCAACCTAATCACCTGTTAACTACTTATAATTATGTGCATATGTGACCGCTGAGAATGCTACCAAGTCATGGCATTATCACCGTCCCGAAGGGACAAGGTTGACACTAAACATTGAGTCGACTAAAAGCAAAGCCTTCACTAATTACAATATATTATTCACGATACATAAAGTCCAATGATGTTAGAAATACCAAAATGGACATCATACATCTGTTCGGCCATGTCCAAAATAGAATTTACATTGCACTTAGGCTTCATAAGCCTCAAAATAACCAACAATGAAAGAAGGTTATCAGTCACTAGTTTGACCCAAATCTGTTGGGTCCTTGGTCTTTACAGGTTTCTGCTTAGCCGTACCTTGTTTCACCTTCCCTAAAAATAGTTTAAAAACACAAAACCATAAAAGATGAGTGATTGCTCAATACATTTCCCATGTATAGTTAAATAACCTTTCAGTAGGAGTTATTGAGTGCGCACGCAATGTTAAAACGATGCTTCATAAACATCTTTTGGGAAGCATTGATTTAATTAAACGATTAGCAATTGTTTCTTTGGCATGGGCTAGGACCTTGCACCTATGAATAATAGCCATGGAAATAACAATGAACTATGAATTTCGTATTTAATAGGAAGGGCCCAACAACGAATTCTGCTAGCAGGTACTTATAAACACTAAACATGGCACGTTACAATGAACATTGAAATGGATCTAGATTGATCCATAGGCTGAATAAAAGCTCGTAAAAATTATTCAATGTAAATTTAAACGTTTTTGTAGGGTACAAATAATAACGTACCTGAAGAACCAATTATTGCTTTCTTTCTTTTTCTTCTTTGACCGATTCGATTCAAGACCTGTGTTTAGGTCATTTACTTAGGTAAGTCCTTAACCTACAGTTTCGGCATATTTTAATTATCATAGTTCACCACTAATGGACTAATATTGCGGGCTTTGCTTAAGGAATGTCTCAAGCAACATTCCAATTCTTTGCAGTATTTTCTTAAATTAATCTCGCGTAGGGCCCCCCTGGTATGCAATTGTGAGGCTACTCGAACCCCTCTTGGATTATGATGCCAACCCCATCTCCAACGGAGTCACCTTAAACCAAAATAGTGGGTAATTCCTATGAACTTTTATATTGTCTGCCCTAAACTTCGAGTACCCATATATCTCACTTTACTCCCACACTCATGCTTTCAAATTGCTCTTTTTCTTTCATTACCGAGGTTGTTTCATTTATGCATTTTGTCTCAAGTTTGTCTCTTTGAGATCCTCAAGAAGTTACTTCCCTCAACTAACATCCGTAACTTAAATTTTGCTTAAGGAACATGTCAAGCGACGTTCCGCTCCTTAGTAACATTCTCTTAAATTAATCTCTCGTAGGGCTCCCCCTTGTATGCAATTATGAGACTACTCGAACCCCTTTTGGATCATAATGTCCACCTTAACTCCAACGGAGTCATCCTAAACCAAAATAGTGGGTAATTCCTATGAACTTTAAACTTCTCGTTTGGCCCTAAACTTCAAGTACCCATATTTCTCACTTTACTCCCACTCTCATGCTTTTAAATTGCTCTTTTTCTTTCATTATTGAGGTTGTTTCGTTCATGCATTTTGTCTCAAGTTTGTCTCTTTGAGACCCTCAAGAAGTTACTTCCCTCAACCAACATCCGTTACTTACTTAAATTAATCATTCATGCAACCAAATACTTCATGAACTTAGTATTCACTATCCTCATCTCTAACACCCAATTCAACTAGATGCCTAGCCTCTATTTCCAACTCGATTTATTCGTAAATCTCCACTTTCATTAAACATGGGTTAGCTTACTATCCTAGAATACACTTTACTAAACCCCACTCATCCTTTAATAATCTCATATCTATACAAGGCATAATTTTCTTCATTTTCATGTCTTCTCCAATTAACTCAAAAATCTCAACTCCATTTCCTAAGTATGAATTACCCCCCCAAATGAGACAACCATACTTACGCTATAATTTATTTCCACCGTAGTACCACCCATATGTTCAAAGTTTGTCCTCATACCCCAGAGCTTAGCCTTCACTTACATCCACATGAAGTACCCCAAAGCTTGCTACTATCCAATTTATTCAATCATTCAACACAATTAATCATCATACAATACGAACAATTCACCAACAATTCACATGAATTACCCCAAAGCTTGCTACTATCATCAAATTGAATTTAGGGAAAGTAGGAGTGGAAGAAATTGTCTTGATTGTAATTAGGTGAGGTGGAAGTGGATGACCCGATGAAAGGTGAAATGAAGGGTGGCTTCAAGGTTGTCCGGGCAGCAGGTTCCAATGGTGATGACCGGTGGTTAGTGCCAGAACAGGTGGTTGTGCCCTGTTCCGATTGGGCAGAACAACCATATTAGAGAGTGAAGGAGAAAAAGAGAGCACATGCGCACGCGCGCGCGCGAGAGAGAGAGAGATAAAGTGGCGGTGGTCGGACGGTAACGCTAGCAGGCAGGCGTTGGTGGCTAGAAAAATTGGTATAAAACTAGGACTAGTAAACTTGAATTGAAACTAGAACTAGAAAAAAATGAAATTAAACTAAACTCGAAGGAATTCCTATAATTATATTAATATCGCAAACTCTAGAAACTAATGCTAGACCCAAAAACTTTCCAAATCACATAAGTTTCCTAATGTCCGAGCTAATATTCCTACTTTCCCAATTGTAAATTATTTTCTAATCATACAAATGTTCGTACCGGCTTTCCAATTGTTGGATTTGCGCACTGCCTGAATTTTTCTTCACTTGCAGATGCCAACTTGTCTTTGATAATTAGTTGACAACTTTAAAAAGATTAATATGCTGCTTAGTCCAGTTCACGCACGTGCATTAGGATTAGGCATGGGGTGCGCTAACTGAAGGAGGTGCTGGGCACATGCATTGACTTTGAAAACAGGCTCGTTACTTGCTATGTTGGGTTGAAGGAAAGCAAAACAAATGAGCTAGCCTAACTAAGGAGCATCGACCTACTATTGTAAAGAAAGATAGGGCATTTAACTGCTCTACCTGGGTTATCCACTTCTTATTTTCTTTAATTCCTTCTTTTTTTTTTTTCTTGTTGAGGCACAAGGTGTGTTCTTTTGAAGTGGGTTGCACATACAATAGTATGGGCTAGGGGTGCTTAGAAACCATCTAAGAGTAGGCCCAATGTGCTATATTCTAATCAAGTCGCATTTCTTAGTCTCAATCTCTTTATTGCTCATTTTTCATGCCCATTATTTTATTGAACCCTTATTTTCCACAAAAATCACAGAACCAAATAAAACCTAAAAATAATCTCAGTTATGAGTAAAACCTAAGTTATTAAAAATATTTAAATGGTCACTTTTGGTGCGAAAACACTATACTTTCTTACCAACATTTCCACGTTCAATGTACATCAAAATACTTTTAATTGCCAAAATATTTATAGAAAACTCTTCTATTGGCATAAATATTTTAAGAAATTTGTATAAGTACATTTACCCATGTATTCACTAAATTTTTACCCACATTTCCAGTTACTTCTGTAACACCTGAGAACCCTCCTGAGCCGCGGACAGTTACCGGGAATGGCTTCAAGGATCGTTGACTGGCCCCACAGATCACCACAAGCCCTTTTAGTGTGCTTCATCCTCGCTCAGATGCTGCCTGGAAAACTTCCCAGTTGGTCACCTATCCCAAGATTGCTCCCTAATAAGCACGCTTGATTATGGAGTTCTTAAGAGTGAGCTTCCTGAAAAGAAAGGTGCATCTTTGGTGATATAAGTAGTCTCTTCGATCTTTTTAAGCCACACTCAGGATGTTACAACTTTATTCATTCTAAATTGCATATCTTTGACTTTCTTGGGTTGTGAACATCTCCTGACCTTTTTTCATTATATGAGTTGCTTTCCTTACTTAAAACTTAGTGACAGAGGTATCAGTAGTAGGTGCATCAATAACAAATGCAACTAGACTTCAGTAACAACATAGTTATGCTTAGGAGCAATAGAGGCACATTTAATAGTGGTAGAAACAGTAGAACCAAAACCTAAAGCAACAGCAATAGAAATAGTTGACTGAGGAAGAAAAAATAAAAATAGGTCCTAGATGGAGCAAGAAGTTGCAACATCAAAGATGATTGCGTGGGTAGAGGAAGAAGTTGCATAAATAAGCACACATCTAGTTGAAGAGTGAGCAACAACAATAGGTCTAATGATAAGGACATAACCAGAAGCATTGTCTCTTCTTCTTCTAACTTATAGGATGAAGTCATACATATATGCGTCATGTAAAAGATGAGGGGTCATTTAACCAAAGTAAGAAAATTTGAGAAAGATAGGATTTGTCATTGGTTATTTGCAAGTTTTCTTGTCATGGTCTTCACGACCACAGTTGGCACATTCAATTTTGCCTCTCAATCTTAAAATGCTTTCATATTGGTCATGAGTAATTTTGTCCTCTTCCATTGGTATATTCCTGAGTCAAAGGTTACATCTCTTCTTTTTTCAAAAGGTAGGACAATAATTGGAGTCTCTTGAGATTGAAACCACAAGTTAGACCATCCATAAGATCAAGTGTATCTATATTGGCTTTCCTTAAGTATTCAATGTTATAATAGTCATGAATAAACTAAAATGCATTCATGTTCTCCTTTCTCATGCCTACTAAGGCATGATTACGTGGTATAGCACTCAACTCCCATCCCCTGTACATACAACTCTGCGCAACTATTCACTATAAACCATTCACTACCATGCTTCACTAAGTACAAAATGTTAGGTGATGCACATGGTAATTGCCACCCTTTAGCTTGGTACTTTTCCTTGTTGAGATCCTGAAGGATTCTAGGACATATGTCTTGTCGTAAATTTTCATGCCAATGTTTTTTTTTTTTTTTTGATAGAAAAAGGGTGCAAGGGCATTATATTAAGTTGTCATCAATACAAGCATACATATCACCTATGGCCCGAGACATGATATCTTCAGGAGCAACAGATTCCCATATCCTACCCTCTAGACATAGCGGTTGCTTATGCATAAGAGTATGGGCTACCTGTTTACCCCATATCTTAACAAAAGACCAAGAAACAAAATCAATAATTTCAATGAAGGAAAGGATATCTCTAACTAAAAAACCAACATCAGTGTCATGAATCTGATGCGTCTTAAGCATATTAATCAAAGGGAGGCAATCTCCCTCAATGATCACGTTACGAACACCAAACTCAAAGGAGCACTTTAGAGCATGAAGGCAGGACTGAGCTTCTCCAATGATAGGACTCGAATAGGCACAGCCGTGCTTATCCTTGGCAAGGAGCACATCCTCGCTGTGATTTCAAAGGATAAAACCCCAGCTCCAGAAGTTATCATTCACCGAAGCACCACCAAATTTAAGCTTGAGACAACCAGGTGTAAGTGGGGCTGGCAAAATTCCGGGTCCTGGTCATTTTGGGTACGGACAAATCGGATAATCGGACAAAACAGTCATACCCAGATCCTATTTGGATTTAAAATCGAATAGGCAGACCATACTGAACCCGGATTGGTTGTCCGATGTCTGAACCTGGATGTCCGATTTAAGCTACGCATTGTTGTATATCAAATTCTGTCAAGCAATAATTTTACCCAATTTGCACCCTAATTAATGATTAAACCTACCAGGTGCCAATTAATGAAAATGAAGATGGCATTAAGGCAACACAATTGAGCCTCCATAAAGTTGGAAGAAACACACAAAGTTCAACACCAAAGTTGATAAATGAACTGAATGAACAATAGCGCGATACTTCACACATTAGTTTATTACAAAACCATCAAGAGAATTACTACAAAGTCTATAATTGTTACTCCAACCAAGCCAACATGCTCCAAGTCTCCAATCTAGTCACCAAGGTCTTGAAAGCTCCAACTCCAAGCACCTCAGAAACAAAATATAAATGGTATAAGATTGGAATTCAATTGTGACTAAAAAGTATAAAACAAATCCAATGATAAATTATTACCTCTAATCAAATTGAAAAGGTTTATTTGAACCTCCTTGAGAAATGGAAGCATTGAGATCTAGATAAGTCATCTCCTCAGTTACGATATTAACGTGTATTTGATCCTTCTCTAAATAAAGTAATACAATAATTTATATAAATTAAGCTACAATACATCAAAACTAAGAGCTTTAAAATTCCTAATACAACAAAGAAATTATCTTTCAATCCAAATATCCAATTCCTTGTGCAAATCAAAGCTTCTACACTCTCGAAAGTTAAAGAACTTATTGTTGGCTTTAAGATTCTACCTCCAATACTAAAAGCCGACTCCAGAGCAACCGAGGTGGTAGGGATACTCAACACATCACGGGCAAGCTTTACTAGAGAAAGAGAACGGTATGGAAGGGATTTCCTCCACGTCAAGATATCTATTTCTTTCTTTCTATCTATAAGTAGTTCTTCCAAATATAAATCTAACTCAGATTTCTCCAAAACAAACTTGTATTCATGGTGTCCAAGTCTTTAACAACCAAACAATGAAAATAAGTGAGCTTTCCGAAATCTAACTTTGAAATTTAATTGAAAGTTAATTTTATCAAGAAAATTCAGAATTTAACTTAATGCAAAATTTGAAAGAAAAAGTGTAACTTACATTCTCATAAGGATCCAAACCATCGGCTTCCGATTCAACATTTTGTTGCACTTGAGAAGTACGAATATCCAAATTTGGTGAACTTTCCTCCTTATGCTCCTCAAAAAGCGCCTTCAAGGTATCAAGAACTTGCTTTGTCCTTTGAGCACCCTCATCTTTTCCATAGATTTTGGCGTGAGCAATCTCAACGACCCTTATTTTATATCGAGGACCCAAAATAGCCACTGCCGCTAAGACCAAGTTGCACTCTTGCCAATAGCTATCAAGTTTACTTTGCATTCTAGCCACCATGTCCTTAATGAAATGATCGAGATTTGCGGCCTCCTCTAGTAAGTGGTGTTGTATTTGCCAAAACTCCATAGAAGAATAGATTTGAGGAGAGATATTTATTTCCCGAAAAGAGCTTAGTCGCATCATAGTAACGCTTAAGAAATTTAGCCAGCACTTCAACTTTCCTCCGTTCATAAGAAGAAGGACAAAATGTATAATGCTTATCAATTATGGAAAGATGAGCAAAGACACATCTATAAAATAAGGCACTCTCAAGCATAAGATAAGTGGAATTCCATCTCATCATCACATCATGCTTTAGTTTTTTAACATAAATAATCTTTTTGTCTCTTATAGCTTCTAAAAACTTGACAAACCTAGAAGGTGACCCCTTGACGTATTTCACACTGTCTCTAACCTTCTTTATAACGACATCAAGCTCTTCCAAACCCCATTTCATAATCAAATTAATCACATGAGTAGCACATCGCACTCTAAAAAACCGCCTGCTTAAAGTTAAAGCACCTTAAGATAATCGCTTGGTCATCTAGGAATTATCATTATTTGAAGCATTATCCAAAGTAATTGCCATCAATTTATGCTCAATATTTCAACCACTCTCACCCAACAACTTAGAAAACTTTCACTAGTCAATGGACCATTATGTCGAGGGAGAAGCATGAAAAGCACAACACAAAGTCTTGAAACTTCTAATTATTGTTTATGAAATGGATAGTGATACACATGTAAGAATCACCCATTATTGAACTCCAAAAATCAGTAGTTAGAGAAACTCTACCTGGAGATGTACTTAGTAACTCCTTCACCTTACTCTTGCTCTGATGGTAAAGTTTAAATATGTCGGCCTTACATGTGTTTCTAGTAATGTGCTTCACATTCGGATTCAAGTATTCATGGACATCTCTAACTCCTTCATAATCTACATGCAAAAAGGAAGTTCATGGCGCACAATCATTCTTGCAAGTTTCTCTTTATATACATTATTATCTATTTTACAACTTCTTAATGACATGTCACCAGACAAGGAAGCATTCAAGAGCATTTGTCTTACGTTATGTTGGCCTTACAACTTCACACAAGCTTTATATGACATTTTAGGTTTGTAGTGCCATACATACTATCACAAATCAAAATAGAATTGCAACCCTTACACTTTCCTCTTTTGTAATCATCATCTTCAAGCAACACATAAGTACCTTCCTCTAATTTCTCAAAGTGATGCCATACTTCAAATCGGTTCTTCCTCCGTTTCGGACAAATAACTCTAGATTTTGGTTCTGGTTTGTGCTTCTTGCTAGAAGCTGGAATACTTGCAGATTTACTTGTCTCGTGTGAGTCTTCTATATTCTACAAAACAGCAAAAAATAACCACATTCAGCAACAATCTAATCTAATTACAATAATGCTTTTTAAAACATTAAATTAAGTATAGAATGAAGAAAAAGTAACCACTTCCTGTGACTGTGAATTTGAGACGTCAACATTCACGTCAACAGTGGCCATAATCATCTAGTATTTACACCGCATGCAAATGATAAGTAAAAGAATATGTACGTATTTAAATCATGGTCACAAATTACAATAAAGCTCACTGCCCTCATGATCTCGTGTTCAAGCCTCAACAATCCAAACCTAAATTAGGCTAATTTAAGTGACAAATTGGCAAGCCATCTTTTGTCTTTGCAATCCGAAAGGCCGAATTGGCCTCATTTTCAAAATTCAATTCCTTTTCCTTTTGCTCTGGAAGGCCAAATGCCATATTCATGCTCAACTGTACCTACTGTTTAAAAGATATGTTTCAAAAGGTCACTAATTTAATTACCAAAAGAGGTATGCAAAGTAGTAACTGGGAAAGAAATCTTCAGAAGCTTATTAGTCCTCTGTCTTTATTCTATCAATTTTAATCTCCAGAAGCTTATTAGTACCAATAAGATTTATGATCCAAAGCCGGCACTGGGAAAGAAAGCTCCAGACTTCGTGAAAAAAATCCTTAAAATTAGGCATTATGGTGGGCAGAAACTTAGGGGAGAAAGGAAGAAAGCTTAGGGGGGAGAGATGACAACGAGCAAAATTTGATGAAGGAAATCAATTTTACTTTGAACAATACGAATGATGAATTGATGATGCCTTCGCTGAGAAAGATGCATTAGAGGAGAGAAAAAGTGAGCGAGGAGGAGAGAGAAAGAGCCGAAGAGGGCCATGGCAGGCAAGGATGCTTTCCTTTCATGTTCACTTGAGGGTTTTCTAACATTGGTACTTTAACTTTTTTAGTTTTTTCACTAAAAAATTAAAAGGCCTGCCTCTTTTGCCTAAGACTTGGAGCCCCGTAAATTTTTAGCCACTTCACAATCGGGTTCAGACAGCCCAGTTGTCCGAATTTGTCTGGACCCAAATTTGCCAACATATTCAGACAACCCGAATCAGTAAACTGAACCCGACCCGATTTTGAATGTCTGGATTTCAAATTCGGACATAACAAATGTGTCCATACCCGATTTTTTTCAGGTCGGACAAATTTGGGTATTCGGGTTGAATAGTTTTTGGCTAGCCCTGGGCGTAAGGGGGCTTCAAGTTGATTTGTGAGCCACTAGTGGTAGGGAAGCATCACTATCAAGGATATGGCGATAGCTGTACACAAAGTCCGTAGCCCTTTCCCAAGTGAACTGAGGTTACGATCTGGATCCTTAAAGATGAAACAGTTCCTAACATTTCAACGTTCCCACATAATGGCAAGAAAGTCTCCAAAATGATCCTTGTCAAGGGACTTTCTTGCATTATCCAAGCAGTCGGCTAGGGTATGGAACGCTGAAGCCCAAAGGGAGCTGTCGATGCCACAACCTTGCCAAACTTGGGAAGCAAGTGGACATTCTAGGACAGCGTGAGTATCAGTCTCCCCAATGTGGCTGCAAATGCTACAACTCATGGAGAAACTGGAGACACGTTTAGCAATAGCCGTAGTGCATGGGAGGACACTGGTTGCCACACGCCACCGAAGCAGTCGCATGCAGGGGGGACCTTGTTATGCTAGACGGCATGCCAAAGCAAACTATCAGGCATCGAGGAGGAACCCAATCTGGCAAGTGCATTAGAGATGAGCGAATGATGAGCAGGTCGGACAGAGAAGAGAGCTTGGGGGTGATAATGCCAAATAAGCTTGTCGGCTGGCCAAGTATCATAAAGAGGTATGCTTAAAATGAGGTCAGCATCGCATGCGAGGAAAATTTGGCGCATCAAGTTCGCTCTTCAATAGGTTGAGTCACAGTCAATAAGATCACGAACTTTAAGGTCAGCCCATAAATTAGATTTTGGTGTGACAGGCTTAATTATTGGGGGCGTGTACCTATCGTTCCATATACTCAATGCATGTCCATTTGCCAATAAGGCATTTGGATCCATGGAGAATCACGTGTCTAGCTCTCATTAAACTGCATCATATGAAGCTTGGTTGACTTCTAAGCGAAGCATTGAATATATGTTACTGTTCGGGTAGTATTTAGCTCGAAGGAGCCGGGCAAGAAGTGACTCGCCATCTTTAATAAGCTGCCAAATTTGCTTGGCTAGAAGGGCATCATTGAAGATCTCTATGTCTCGGAAGCCTAAACCACCACTATCTTTGCTTTTGCAAAGGCAAGACGTACTAACCCAGTGAATTTTGTGGTCCTCTTGCTTATGATCCCACCAAAAGCGTACTATTGAAGATTGGATGGTGTGACATAGTTCCTTAGGTAATTTGAAAAGGCTCATGATGTAGGTAGGAATGGCTTGAGCAACTACTTTTATTAGCACTTCTCTACCCACCCAAGAAACTAATCTGTCCATGTATCCTGAAAGGCGATTCTTAATATGATCAATCACGAAAAGAAAAGGTTTTTTCCTGGATCGACTAACAAAGGTGGGAGCGCCTAAGTATTTATCATGCAATAATACTTCTCTGATGTTCAGGCAAAGAGTAATCTGATTCCTGCGTTCTGCTGAGACTCCCTTGCTGTAGACTACATTAGTTTTAACAAAATTTATCGTTTGTCTAGAGGCCAGTTCATACTTGTAAAGAATGTCTTTGAGTGCTTCAGCCTGAGTAATGTTCACATTACAGAATATCATAGTGTCATCGCCAAACAGTAGGTGCGAGATAGTAGGAGTGTTGTGATACAACAAGTAGCCTCGAATGGAGGCTCATTCAACTGCACTATTCAGAAGGCCAGATAATCCTTAAGAACAGAACAAGAAGAGGTTCGGAGATATCAGATCGCCTTGTCGGATGCCTCGACTTAGAATGAGATTACCTTGAGGGACTCTATTGATGAGGAAGGAGAAGGAGGCCGATTTTATGCATTTCATCACAAGGTTGACTCATTGCTAACAGAAACCAAATTGGAGCATAACATTGGCAACGAAGGGCCATTCGACCCTATCAAACACTTTAGACATGTCCAGTTTAACTACCACTGAGCCATTCGAGTAGGTGTCACCACACATGGCATAAAGAATCTCGAAAGCAATCAAAATTTTGTCCGAGATTAGACGCTCCTGGGCAAAGGCTCCCTGCGTGTCAGAAATGATATCAAACAGAAGCGGTTTAAGGCGATTTGCGATAACCTTAGTGATCAGCTTATACATAACATTACAAAGGCTGATTGAATGGAAATCCTCCGGTTTCTACTGTTTGGGAATAAGAGTCACAAAGGTGCGGCTGAGCTCAGGAGGAATCAAATCTCCATGGAGAATGGAAAGAATAGCATCAGAAACATCACCTTCTATGGTATCCCAAATTTTTTAGAAGAAAAAGGATTCATCCCATCTGTGCTGGTGGCTTTATGAGGGTCCATTTGAGCTAAGGCACGATTAACTTCCTCACAGGTGTAAGGCGTGCAAAGCATAGCATTAGCCTCGGCAGTGATTTAGGTTGGATACATGCTAGCACCTTATCCATACCACTAGGGTAAGACGTAGTAATGAGGTCCCTAAAGTATTGTGTGACAGCGGAAGTAAAATCCTCATCTTTTGTCTTCCAAGTGTCGCCAGCATCCTTAAGGCCCATAATAATATTTTTCAACCTCCTTATATTAGCTTGGGTGTAGAACCATTGGGTATTAGAGTCCCTGAATTTGAGATAGTTGGATCGAGCTCATTGCCACCAAAGGATTTCTTCCTTTTTCTACCATTCTCGAATCAAATCAAGGGTGTTGCACCTCCTAATAGCATTCCGTTGACCCCACAGGTGCTGTTCTAGCTCCTTGATTCACTGACCCACATTACCAAAAGTCACTTGATTACAATGGGCAAGCTCGGCCGAGCATTTGTTAATATAAGTGAGTAGCTCTCCATAACATTAGAAGTCAAAACTAAGGTCCATAATGAAGCTACTACGTCTTTACAGGACTGTTCAGTGAAACACATGTTCTCGAACATAAATCGTTTTTTTTGTGCACCTTTCTCATCCGACCGAGAGGAACACTGCGGTAGAATAGGAAGGTGATCTCCATGTCAAAATCGACATAGGATACTCATGCGTTTGGAAATAGTAGTGACCAGTCGATGTCGGTGCAGAAGCGGTCAAGCCTTTCTTCAACAACAGTTCCGTTCTACTGATAATTGCACCAAGTATAATCATAGCCAGAGTACCCGAGGTCATAAAGCCTGTTAGCAATGAAGGAAGACTGAAAATTGTCAATGCATGATTGGGACTTTGGAGGGCTGCCCATCTTCTCATTGCAGAAAAAGATCTTGTTAAATTCACCTCTAACTAGCCAAGGAAGCGAGAAACAAGGTTTAAGGTCCGAAATAAGCTGCCCAGTCTTCCATTTTTGCTAAGATTCGGCCCAACCATATATGCTTCAGAATTGCTATGGGGGATCACCCATGTAACACCCTGTAAGTGGCTTAAAGGATTTGATGCAACTACTTATATCACCACAGGTGTCCATTTCTTTTTAGATTTATCTACTAATATTAACCAATGTGGTAGCGGAAATAAGTCTCATCCCACTCACGAGAACCTTCCCTTTATGAACGACTTCCTCCCCCTTGGGCTTCCTTAGGGTAATTCTCTGCTTAGGACTGATGTATCTTGGAAGAAAAACACAAATACTCAAACCTAAATTCAAAGCTAAAAGCAAGCAATCTGAATTCAAGCTAAGTTTAAGTGAATTCATGTAGGAATGAATCAATGTAGGATAAACTAAACTCTTGTTTAGGTACAGAATCACCACCAAACTTAAGCTTAGGGCCCCTAAACTGTGATTAAGATACAGAAACACTACTAAATCAAAGTTTAGGACTTACTTGATCACCACTTTAATTGACCAAATTAAGGATAAGCAAGTAAAGTATTTAGGGAACGAAAGCTATTTGCTCTCCATTTTGGTTTTTCATTCAATATCAAAGTGTAAGTAAGAACGTGCCATCACAGACATTAATACAAGGCCAAGCAAGTAGCAAAGCAAGCTGAAAGAGGTTTCCTTCCTAGGAAGGAAACGGCTTAAGCTAGGTAATCCATGCGCTTAAGACTAAATTAGATTACAAGCTTGCTTAACCAAACTAATTACAACCAGAATATTAAAAAACGCAAAACAAATGATGTACTAAACTTTAATACAACTTAATTAAGCTAATACACCAGCTTTCTAGCAAAAATGTGGAGAAAAGTAGTCGTAAAGTAAGTCTCCTTTTCGACTGTCCAATTAGAAGGCAAGGTATGATTTCTTCCTTTTTGCTCTCATTGGATGGACGCTTCCCGAGGCTTCAATGCAGCAAATGATGATGTTCCTACTGCTTAGACTCGTGATTGAAGCAAGCAAGCAAGATAGAAGCTGAGCAAACCCACTTGAGAAGGAAAAACACCTAGGTGCTTAATTGGGTTCTAGAAGCTCAAAATTAACCCGGTTTTCTGCCCTTCTTTCAGCCAATCAAAAGTGACCATGATTTTGATTTCAGGCCATGGGGGGAATCCTTAGGGTGTGTACAAACTCCCCACATAAATAAATCAAGGTTAAATCATGTTTAAGCAGAAGATTTCTACTAAAGTATTTTACCGTGTAGTTTTGGACCAAAGCTGGCAGGTTGAACAAAATGCCTTGATCCCTTGACTTTGACTATACAGGATTGATTTTAAATGCTTGGACCTGAAAGCTAACATCATAAAGAACCCAAAAATGCAAAAATATCAAGTATCAAGCCACAATGTAGCTTAAGAAATCAGATGCACAAAACCGGGTAAATTCTGGTTGTTCAACCCAGTTGCTACTGTTTGGTTCTTCTCCAAAATTTGAACCATGGCTTGGACTTTGGAACTTGTATTGGACCTTGTTGGACTCTTAGCACCATCTTCCATGTCTTGGATGAAGGGGACTCCATCATCATCCCCTTGTTGAAGAGATTTGATCCTCAAATCTTCAAGGCCATCATCGGCTTGGTACGCACTCAAGTCAGCCACATGGAATGTAACTGAAACTCCATAGTTCCCTGGCAAATCAATCTTATAAGCATTGTCATTAATCTTTTCAAGTACCTCAAATGGACCATCAGTCCTTGGCATGAGCTTGTTCTTCCAGGTTGAAATACCACATTCTTCTTGTGTTTGTTGGCTTGAGCTTGATATGATACATTAGTCTTCTCTATTTTGCTCGTCACCAACTCATGTATCTTCTAGATTTCTTCCACCCTAGCTGCTGCATCCGCACTTGGCTTTTGATCTAAAGGCCGTGGAGTAAGATTAAGTGGACTAATATGATCAATCCCATTTGAATGGTGATAGACTAGTAGCCTTGCTTGGAGCCCTGTTGTAAGTAAATTCTTCACAGGGTAAAAGCAAATCTTAAGCTTTGGCATAAGCTTAAGCCAAAGTCCTTAGAAGTGTTCCTAGGGTTCGATTTGTAACCTCAGTTTGCCCATCTGTTTGTGGATGACAAGTGGTACTATATTTGAGTTTAGTACCCAACTTCTTCCACAAAGTGATCCAAAAATGGCTAAGGAACTTTGTATCCTGATCAGAAACAATTGATCTAGGTATACTATATAATCTAGACACTTCCCTGAAATACAACTCAGCAATATGTGTAGCATCATCAGTCTTGTTGTATGGAATGAAATGGGACATTTTAGAGAACCTATCCACTACAAAAAAGATTGAATCTTTATTTCTTTGGGTTTTAGGCAGTCCAAGAATGAAATCCATACTTACATCAACCCAAGGACTAGTAGGAATAGATAAAGACGTCTATAGGCCGTGGGATAAGGAGTGACTTTTGGCCACTTGATAAGTCCCACACCTCTTCAAAATGTCTTGTACGTCTTTCTCCATACCTAGCCAGTAGTAATGCTCCCTTAGCATGATGAGCGTCTTGTTTTCACCATAGTGACTAGCTAAAGAACCTCCATGCACTTCCCTGATTAAAAGCTCTCTTGTGCTACACACTTGAAAAGGAATCCTTCTTGAATAAGGAAATCTCCTTTGGGGTGCTTTGAACATTCAGCAAACAACTCCTCAAAGTCCTCATCTTCAGCATACAAAGCTTTTAGATGCTCAAAACCAAGTACACAAGCATCTAATTGAAACAAAAGTAGATACCTCCATGATAGAGCATCGACACCTTGGTTAAGCTTTCCAGATTTGTGCTTGATTGTGAAATGAAATGACTGGAGAAACTCAACCCACTTAGCATGACGCGAGTTTAGCTTGTGTTGGCCTTGAATATACTTCAAAGCTTCATGGTCAGAATGGAGGATAAACTCACTTATAATCAAATAATGACTCCAATGCTCTAAACACCTTACAATTACATAGAACTCTTTATCATAGGTGGAGTATTTTCTTCTTGAATGGCATAGTTTCTCACTAAAGAAGGCTAATGGCTTACCTTTTTGAGTAAGAATACCACCTATATCAACTCCACAGGCATCACATTTAACTTTAAAAATCTTACTAAAGTAAGGCAAAGAGAGGATAGGTGCTTGAGTAAGTCTTCTTTTAATCTCTTCAAAGGCAAATTGAGCTTTTGGTGTCCAATGAAATGATGTACTCTTGATAACTTCAGTCATAGGAGCCATAATGGCGCTAAAACTTTGAATAAACCTCCTGTAAAAAGAAGTTAATCCATGAAAAGCTCGAACATCATGAATTAACTTAGGAGTAGGCCATGACCGAATAGCTTCAATCTTGCTTTCATCTGCCTTAATACCATCTCTAGTGACTATGTAACCTAAGAATGTTACTTCAGGAGTGAAGAAGGCACATTTCTTAAGGTTACCAAAAAGTCGTTCATGTTCCAGAACAAGCATAACTTAAGTTAGATGGTCTTGATGTTCATGCTCATCCTTGGAATAGATTAAGATATCATTGAAGTAAACCACCACAAACTTATGTATGGCTTGAAAACTTGATTCATCAATCTCATGAATATGCTAGGGGCATTTGAAAGACCAAAGGGCATAACCAACCATTCATAAAGCCCTCCTTTAGTTTTAAATGCTGTCTTTTATTGATCACCTTCTCTAATCCGAATTTAGTAGTATCCACTTCGAAGGTCTATCTTTGAAAACACCTTAGAACGATGTAATTCATCCAGCATGTCTTCAAGTCTAGGTATGGAATACCTATACTTGATTGTGATCTTGTTTATGGCTCGACTATCTACATACGTATGCATTCCACCATCCTTCTTAGGCACTAAAAGAGCAGGCACTACACAAGTACTTAAGGACTCACAGATTAAGCCCTTAGACTTCAATTCTTCAACTTGCCATTGTATTTCCATGGTGTCCTTAGGATTCATTCTATAAGTTGGTTTATTAGGTAGAATGGAACCAGGAATAAGATTAATGTGGTGTTGGATATCTCTTTTAGGAGGTAAACCCGTGGGTATCTCCTCAGGAAACAAATGACAGAAGTTTTGTATGAGTGTGTTGGCTACGAGGTGAGTGGGTAAAGGGGTTATTGGTTCTTCTTACATGCTTAAAATCCACTCTTTAAAGGCTTTGAATTCATGTTAAGAAGCCTTTAACAATGGCTCACCTATGGCCAGTAGCAAATTAGAATGATTGACCTTGTTTTAAGGCTTGATTGCATGGAGTTTTGATGGGGGTAAAGGGGCTAAGGTAATCTTCTTACCATCCTTAGTAAAGGAGTAATATTCAAGTGACCATTATGTATAACCTTACGGTCATACAGCCATGGTCTTCCCAGAAGCATATAATAAACATCCATAGGAATAATATCACACCAAAGTTCATCTTGATAGTTCTTTCCAATGGAGAAAGAAACTAATCACCGTGAGTTTACTTGGATTCCCTTGCTTTGATTCAGCCACTGAATGTTATAGGGGTGTGGATGAGTCATAGTTTGCAATCCTAGTTTCTCAATCATGCTGAGAGAAATTGCATTTGCATAGCTTCCTCCATCAATAATCACAGAACATACCTTCCCTTGGACTGTACAATGAGAATGGAATATGTTCTCCCTTTGTTCATCTTTTACTCCCTTCCGGTGCCTTAGAACTCTTCTTAAAACTAGTAATTCACCTTCATCAGCCTCTTCTACTACTTCTTCTTGAGTTTCCTCAAGTTCAACCTCATAATCATCTTCTTTTTCTTCTTCTTCAAAAACCTCCTTAATGGCTGACCATTTAGATAAGGTGATTACCTTACGGTTTGGGCAGTCTGAAGCTATATGTCCAAGTCCTTGACATTTGAAGCATCTTCTATTTCTCATGGGATTGGGATTAGGCCTATTTTGAGGAGTTTGGATCTTTTGTGGAGCTAGGGTTCTTTGTGGAAAGAAAGGGGATGGATTTTATGGCTTGAAAATGGGATTAGAACTCCTCTTGTTAAAGGGTTGGTTCTGAGTACAAGGTTTTGGATTTTGTGGTTTAAAGGGCTGCCTTGCTTTCTTTTACTGCTCAACCTTGTGAACCAATACACATACTTCATCAAAAGTGGTATAAGCTTGCAAATCAACCACATTAGAATACCTAGAATCAAGACCTCCTAAGTATCTAATAATGGTTTGCTCTTCGGGTTCTTGTAAATCACACTTGATTACAAGTTTCTCAAACTTGCATGTGTACTCTTCAACACTCAGGTTGCCTTGAGTAAGATTATAGAGTTGAAAATAGCAATCTTGAACATAAGTTGGGGGAAGAAAACGAGCCTTGAGCTTTGATTTCATCTTTTCCCATGTTCTAATTTTAGACTTTTTTTCCCTAACCCGTTTAGCACATAGGTTTGTCCACCATAATGAAGCATATTTTGTAAGTCTTAAGGCCACTAACTTGACCTTCTTATCCTCTTGAATGTCTTTATACTCAAAGACACGTTCAATAGTATGTAATCAATCTAAAAACTCTTCTGGATCAAGCTTACCTTTAAACTCCGGGATTTTAACCTTGAAATCATTTGTATTAGCTTGCATCCGAGGTTCTGGTCTAGCCACTCTCAATGGTTCATCTTCACTAGATGAATCAATGTCATGATTATAGACTTGTTCTTGCCTTCTTTGTTCAGATTGTAGAGCTTCTTCATTCACCTTTTGCTTTTGCTTCAAAAAAGAACCAAGCTACCTTCGTAGATACTCATTCTGAGCTTGAGTTTCTTGATTACGTTGAGTATCCTCATGAATCTTCTTCACTAGCATTTCATTCTACCTTATTAATGCTTCAAACTTCTCTTCCAAACTCATGCTAGAACTCATCTTGCTCTCAGATTGTGCTTGGATTCAAACTAGGAATGTGTTTGGAATTTTGAGTGGGAATGAATCTGGAAGTGGAGGGATGTACTAGGCTGAGGAGAAACTAAAGCTCTAATACCAAATATGATTTATCTTAGAAGGAAAACATAAATATTCAAAGCTGAATTCAAAGCTAAAATAAGCAATATGAATTCAAGCTAAGTTTAAGTGAATCCGTGTAGGAATGAATGAATGCAGGATAAACTAAACTCTTATTTAAATACAGAATCACCACTAAACTTGAGCTTAGGGTCCCTAAACTCTAATTAAGATATAGAAACATCACTTAATCAAGGTTTAGGACATACTTGATCATCACCTTAATCGACCAAATTAAGGATAAGCAAGTGAAGTATTTAGGGAATGAAAGTTGTTTGCTCTCAATTCTGGTTTTTCATTCAATATCAAAGTGTAAGTTACAAAATGTGCCATGACAAACATTAATACAAGACTAAACAAGCAACCAAGCAGCAAAGCAAGCTGCATGAGGTTTCCTTCCTAGGAAGGAAACAACTTAAGCTAGCTAATCCATGCACTTAAGACTAAACTAGATTACAAGCTTGCTTAACTAAACTAATTGCAATCAGAATATTAAGAAAAGCAAACCAAATGATGTCCTTAACTTTAATACAACTTAATTAAGCTAATACACTAGCTTTCTAGCAAAAATGTGGAGAAAAGCAGCCGTAAAGTAAGTCTGCTTTTTGGCTGTCTAATTAGAAGGCAAGGTGTGATTTCTTCCTTTTTGCTCTCATTGGATGGATGCTTCCCAAGGCTTCAATGCAGCAAATGATAATGTTCCTGCTGCTTAGAATGATGATTGAAGTAAGCAAGCAAGGTAGAAGCTGAGCAAACCCACTTGAGAAGGAAAAACACCTAGGTGCTTAACCGGGTTCTAGAAGCTTAAAATTAACCCGGTTTTCTGCCCTTCTTTCAGCTAATCAAAAGTGAGCATGATTTTGATTTCAGGCCATGGGGGGAATCCTTATGGTGTGTAAAAACCCCCCATGCAAATAAATTAAGGTTAAATCATGTTTAATTAGAAGATTTCTACTAAAACATTTTACTGTGCAGTTGTGGACCAGAATTAGCAGGTTGAACAAAATGCCTTGATCTCTAGACTTTGGCTGTGCATGATTGATTTTAAATGCTTAGACCTGAAAGCTAACATCATAAGGAACCCAAAAATGCAAAAATATCAAACTTAAGCCACAATGTAGCTTAAGAAATCAGATGAACAAAATCGGGTAAATTCTGATTGTTCAACCCGGTTGCTACTGTTTGGTTCTTCTCCAAAATTTGAACCATGGCTTGGACTTTGGAACTTGTATTGGACCTTGTTGGACTCTTAGGACCCTCTTCCATGTCTTAACTGAAGGGGACTCCATCAAGGATCGTTTACTTGGGCTTGGTACTTCGCTAACCAGTCCATTCCCAAAATGACATAAAAATCTATCAACTCGAAATTGTACAAGTCCACCAAGAACATATGTTCGTACATCTGAATGGGGCAGTTCTTGTATAGCTCATCACATTTTACGATCTTCCCATTGGAGAGGGTCACAAATAACAGAGGGGGTCCAGATGTCAGAACTAGCCCTCATGTCTTAACCAGCTTGACAGAAATTAAAGAATACATAGCACCGGAATCAAACAAGACATCTACAGGTTGAGTTTTGATAGAAAATGTACTAGTCACCATGTTTGGAGCATCGTTGGCTTCCTCCCTGCGCATAACATAGACACTACCTCTCGTGTGTTGTGGCGGCTGGTTGGGGGGTCTTGCCTGATTTTGTTGAGGTGTCCGAGCCTGACAGTTTGGCTTAGCCGCCTACCCACCCTTGTTCTGGTAATACTGTTGAGACTATTATCCCCCAGGGCCCTAATTAGTAGCAGGTGGTGGGTGCGGGCAGTCCATCACTTGATGCTAAGGACTCCCACAGCGACAGCTTCTCTTATTGGTGTGACGCTCTTGCGCATAGTGGCCTGGCTTCCCACAGGCATTGCACGTCACTCTAGGCCGGTTGTTGGTTTGCTGGCCCCCACACATATTGTTGCTATTGTAAAAGACCTTGGGAGGCCTCTTGTGATGGCCCTGAGAGTGAAAATTTTCTCTCTAGTCCCCTTTTCGCTTATTCCCTCACTGGTTACTACAGTATTTATTTTTCTCTTTCATTGTCCTTTCCACGTTCACAGCGGTATCATACACGTCCTTATAGGAGGCACACTGGTGCACTGACATTCTCTCCTTAGAGTTTGGGTTGAGCCCTACCTCAAAGCGATTCATCTTCAGTTTTTTGTTAGCTACGAAGGCAGGAGCAAAGTGAGAGAGTTCCATAAACTTGGAGGCATACTCCAATAAACTCATTCTTCTTTGTTGCAGTTGCATGAACTCATTCTCCTTTGCCTTCTGGAGGGACACTAGGTAGAAGTAGTTCTTAATCAACTCTTTGAATCTCCTCCAGCCAGACCCAGGCTCATACCGTCTTTCCCGTACAGTAGCCCACCAAAGGTCAGCCTCGTCCCTAAGGTAGAATACTGTGAACCCTACCCTCCATTCTTCCGGGCATTGGAGAGCATCAAACAGCTTCTCCATGCCACGAATCCAATCTTTGAAAGCCTTGGGTTTGGGCATGCCATCGTAAACCAGTGGGTTATGGCTAGTGAGCCTCTTGAACATGTGGGAATTGTCTTCCTCTATCTTCTTTTTCTTGGCCCGCAGCATCTCTTGTAGGTGCTCGTTTTGTTGTTGTAATTGCTCCCCTTGCTTCTACAGCAGCTCCAGTAGCAGGAGATTGATGAGTTCCATCCTAGTGGGCTAGTTGGTCTCCTCCGCCTGACTGGGAGGCCCACTTCCATTCTTGGTTCAGAGGGCATCCAATCATTCTCTCAGGCTGGCCGTGGAAATGTCCAAGTTCGTTATTATTTTTCGACATTCTAATTGGGAATTAAATTAAGTTTAGTTACTTCCCTAATAGTTCACGATATATATTTCACCACAATTTAGTAATGCATCTTATATCACATTTTTGTCAACAAGTAGTCATGCAGTATTGTTCATAGTCCCATTCACTTGCCATACTCATGTGGCCTAGTTTTGGTATCTCATCACCACATGCCTCTTACATATTCCATTAATACCAATAGTATTCAGGCATAAATCAAGAACACAATTCTCAATTATTCATGACAAGCAGTTGCATCTATGTAATTCAATAAAAATCTCTATGCATAGATTGGAAATAAAAATTATTTCTCACGCACATACTACCATTATATAAGTAACGCAGTAAACTTTTTCAGTTCATACTTTACTAACACAGAAAGGATAGAACAGTACAATCTTTAAGGACTAATGACCCTATCTTTAAGCAAAATTCTAACATTTACTACACAAAAACGTCTAATAGGCAGGTACCCACACATCCTCCCACATCTTCCTCGCACCCAGCGCGCAACCTCAAGCTCGGGCTCTTCTTCAGCTGTAAGTATCCCCTCCATGTTAGGTTCTTCTATGAGTATCTCCCTTAATCCTTGGCTTAGAGTTGTTTCGTCAAGATCTTCATCCCTCTCCCACTGTTCTTCAAAGTCCCCCTCCGTAGCTGGTTCTTCTTCAGAGTTTTCTTTACCTATAGGTTCCTCTTCTAGGTCTTCCTCCTCTACAGGTTCTTCTTCAAGGTCATCCTCTACAAGCTTCTCCTCAAGGTCCTCCTCTTCCATAGGTTCTTCCTTGGGGTCCTCTTCCTCCTCCCTAGGTCTATTTTCCTCCTCAAATTCTTCCCCCTCAGGTAGTTTGGGTTTTATGGTAGTGCTATCCTCAATATTCTTCTCCTCCCAGGGTGGGGGGGTCTCATCATCTGTGTCTGGGGTAGGGGGTTTATCATATGGGCATATATCCATTAATCGATCCACTAAATCCACTGGATTTATTCCCATCGATTCCCAGTCACACAAGCAACACCTATTGAGTAAAGGAACACTCTGGTCTTAGGGTAGAGCTCGTTAACCCTATAATGCCATGTTGGGTCACCTTGGGGAGTTAAGAGAAACAACAAGGCTAGGTTGTCCTCAAACCTCAAACAATCATTTGGTGCCTCCACTAAACGCCCATTTATAACCTCTTCAATTCTTTGTAGATGGGTAAATAAGTCAACTTCAGATCTTTTTCCCACCCTCTAGTGGAGACAACGATGACCTATGTAACTGCAATAATGTGTACCATTTATCCTATATCTCAGCAAGTTTAATTCAGACATGCGTTCAAAAGTAATTAAGCATATGCAGACATGCCCTTGTTCCATCCTACACTCACACTCCACGCAGTCCTTAAGTTTACATATTATGGTCGCAATATTTGAGACGAGCCTTTAGGCCAGTCAATTCGGCTCAAATACCACTTTGTAACACCTCGAAATTTCTAGTTTCTTTTATTGACTAATATTAACCTACATGGTAGCAGACAAGCCTAAGGGGTGTCACCGTTGTATTCCCTATTAAGGAATACAAGGCTCTAAGTATCGCATAAAACCTCTAAGGAGTAACTTAATACCAAATTTAAACGCAATCTCAAATCTCATTTGTAAAGCATCAAATTGTCCGTATTAAAACAACATTTATCTTAAAACACAACCAATCTAAACCTTATTCATTGTGACTAGGATTTTTAGGTGTCACGTCCTTGCTCTAAACCGAAGTCCCTTCCCCATGATCATGAACTTCACCTGAAAACAAAATATTTTAAAAGAATGAGATAAACTCAGTAACAACCATCCCCAACTATCAAAACACACACAAAAATTCATTTCAAGCCGTTTTAAGGGTGGGAAAGACACAAGTAGTACCACTATAACATGAAAGACACCCTACTAGTCTCATCACCTGTCACACACCCATCTCAGTCACACCCATTTAGGTTAAGGATAAAAGGGTCGAGTGACCTAAATAGGTCTTATGGCCTGCACTTGGTTTTAATGCAGTCTCTTAACCATATCATGGCCTACCGTCAGTTTAGACGGTTACCGCTAACCTGGCCCACGTCTACCCATACGGTGGCACGTGGTCGCTAACCATGCATGCACTCTACTCGGGGAAGGCTAATGGCCTTCAAATGAGCAAAAGTAAACTCCCTAGTCTCTCCTAACCATTTCCTCAGTTCTTACCCTTACAAGTGGATTCGGTATTTAATTAGGACATAACCCATCCCAGCCGTCATGGTCCAAAAACATGTCACAAGTACTTTTATAACAAAACATTAAAGATGCAAATTCCAACCTTCACGTAGCATCAATCCGAGGAGTTCCATCACCCATTAATCCAGGAAAATACCCCAAACATCAATTCAAATACATTTTCACGGTTCACTCATAAGAAACATTTCAAGGAATATTTGGGAGAGTTAGCCTGTGATTGTTACCTGTCAAAACACGTCACTTATGCTTGAGCTCGGAATGCTAGTTCGAGCCTCTATAATTTCCAAAAATAGTTTATGTCAGTATTAATTCCTCAACCCGACTTTCCGTACGTCAAAATATACCCCAATAAATTCTCTAGGCCTCCTTTTATAACCACCAACCGATTTAGCTCCTCAATTATATTCTTAGGGTACTTTTAGATTATTTTCCAACACATTTGTCCCTACTGTACACTTCCAGATTACAACCAAATTAAAAGCCCAATTTCTAGTGCTCATAACTTTCACTCTCAAAGTTGAATTTTTAAGATCCAGGCCATTATGGAAAGGCCAGTTTTTGAAATACAACTTTTCTTTTATGGATTAGCGGATTCGGGGTCTCACTGGCCCAAAATTAAACAAAACTGTAAACTATCCGAGCGACTATCAGGGTTATGCAGTCGCCGTACAACGGTCATAACTTGATGGTTTTAGCTCTGATTTACTAAATTCAAAATTTCCCAATTAGAGGACACATAGGTCTACCATCGCTAATGTTTTCATAATTTTTCGAGAGTCAAATAATTACTAGCAAATTCGTGAATTCAGATTACATTTTGGGTGCAATGAAGGGTGGTTATACCATAATTTTTAGACTTGATTTCATTCAATCCCGACTTGAACCCGTCCCCAACTTGCATATGGTGTCTTCATCCAAAACCTATTGGTCCTAATCATTAAAATAATCTAAGCCATAGAAAGGATGAGTCTTTCACCTCAAAACGAATCGTAGAGAGAAAGATGGGACTTTAGATTGTATTATCCCTCCAACTAAGTGCTCCACTCTAAAGTTCATAGAATAGCATTAAAAAAATTAGATTCAACGCCAAAATAAAGAGGTTTAATGAAGAATTTCAATTAGAAAACTAGCCTACTTGGCTAGGGCTTGCATGAAGCTTCATGACTTACCAAGGAAAAGTCAGAGAGTGGGAGAAAGGTGGTCGGTGGCCACGGTGGGTAGGGCAGCACACTGACGGGGGAGAGAGAGCGCGCTGGGGGGTTGCCGCAAGGAAGACAAAGCAGTGGAGAGGGAGAAAGAGAAAAAGGGTTTAAATATTAGGGTTTTTCTCCCCCTTGCTCTTCTTCTGCATTATTATTTTCTTTCTTTTTTTTTCTTCGGGAATAGAGAATCAAGAGATCAATATTCCTCTGGGTTGGACCGGTTGACTAACCTCCAGACTATACCGCTAAATTTTCTAGGGATTAAACCCCTACGAGCTCAAGCATTCTAAGTCAGCCAAATTCATAATAATTATAAATAAAAGCAAAATATATAAAATAATTTTTTCGGGGTTTTACATTCTACCCTCTTTAAAGAATGTTTCATCCTCGAAACTTCGTACGCACTTGATCATTCAAATAAGTAAGGATATTTGGATCGCATTTGTTACTCTGGTTCCCATGCGGCCTCCAATATCTCGTGATTTGCCTAGAGAATTTTCACTAGAGGCACTATCTTCTTACGGAGTTGTTTTTTCCTCTGATCCAAGACAAGAATCAATTGCTCTATATAAGAAAAATCTTCTCACAATTGCACGGGATCCAATGTAATGATATGGGCTGGGTCCGGGACATACTTGCGTAGCTGTGATACATGGAAGATGTTGTGCACTCTGGGTAGTTCCGGCGGTAGCTCTTGATGATAAGCTACTTCCCTGACACGTTGAGTGATGGGATATAGCCCGGTGTACCTAGAGCTAAGCTTGCCCATCATGCCAAACCTCATGATGCCCTTAGTTGGAGATACTCGAAGCAAAACTCGGTCTCCTACTTCAAACTCTAAAGGTCTGCACCTTCGGTCCGCATAACTCTTCTATTGACTCTGGGCCGCTTTTATTCATTCTTGGATTAATCTGACTTTCTGGGTAGTCGTCTGGATTAGCTCAGGTCCAATGGTCAGCGCATAGTTAATATCTTACCAGCATAATGTGGTTTTGCATCGTCAACCATACAACGCTTCATAAGGGATCATTCTAATTCTAGAATGAGAACGGTTGTTGTAAGAGAACTCGATTAGTGCTAACTGCTCATCATAAGCTTGTTTGAAATCTAGCGCGCTTGCTCGTGGTATATCCTTCAGCGTTTGGGTCGCCTGCTAAGTCTAACCATCTGTCGCTGGGTGGAAGGTTGTACTGAAATGTAACAATGTCCAGAACGCCTTCTGTAGCTTCTGCCAGAATCCATATTGGAATCTAGTGATCCGATCTGAAACTATAGAACTTGGCACTCCATGTAATTGGACTATCTCCACTAGATAGGCATGGGCCAACTGATCTAAGGTCCATGTGCTCATCATAGCTATGAAGTGGGTTATCTTCGTGAGTCAATCCACGATGACCCAATCATGTTGTTCTTTCTCTGGGTTGGTGGTAGACCCACTATAAAGTCCACAGAAACTAAGTCCCATTTTCACTCGGGAATCTCCAACGGTTGTAAGAGTCCTGTGGGTTATTGGTGCTCCATCTTCACTTATTGACATGTCAGACATTTCGCCACATAGTCTACCACCTCCTGTTTCATATTATTCCACCAAAAAGTTCTCTTCAAGTCCTTATATAACTTGTTCCCAGCAGGATGAACAGAGCATGGGGTGTTGTGCCTCTCATCCAAAATTTTCTTCTTGAGTTCCTCTATGGCAGGGACGCATACCCGATTCTAGAACCTTAGCGTCCCACCTTCGTGAATCACAAAGCCAGGTGCCTTTCCTACTAACACCTTAGTGTTGATCCTATCCAACTGTGGGCCCATGCCCTGAGCAATTCCAATTTCATCGATGAGGGTGGGTTGCACCTACATGGTGTAAAGCATAGGTCTGATCCCCCTCATCACCATATTGATCTCTAGTTTCTTAAATTCTTCCTACAACTCCCTGGGTAGCACCAACAAGCTGTTAAGAGTTAGGTATGGTTTGCGACTTAACGTATCAGCTATCACATTTGCCCTTCCTGGGTGGTATCGAAAATTTATGTCATAATCTTTAAGGAACTCTAACCACCTCGTTTGCCTTAAGTTTGGGTCCTTTTGTGAAAACTGATATTTTAGGCTCTTGTGGTTAGTGAAAATCTCACAATGCACCCTATATAGGTAGTGTCTCCAAGTTTTTAGTGCGAACACTACTGCCGCTAGCTCTAGGCCATGAGTTAGATAGTTTTGCTCCTGAGTCTTTAGTTGTCGTGAGGCATAGGCTATGACACGATTGTCCTACATTAGCACACACCCCAATCCATTCCTGAACGCGTCACTATACACCACAAAGTCCTTGTCATTAGCAGGTAAGGCTCATATAGGTGCAGTAGTTAACCTATTCTTAAGTTCTCGAAAGGTTTTCTCACACCCATCAGTCGGCTCATACTTGAAAATCTTCCTCATCAAATTAGTGAGGGGAGTGGTGATCTTCGAGAAGTTCTAGACAAATCTAGGATAGTAACCTACCAATCCCAAAAAACTTCTCACCTCAGTCGCGCTCTTGGGTCTTGGCCACTACATTGTGGCTTCAATCTTTTGAGGATCTACTCCCTCTCTAGACACCACATATCCTAAGAATGCTACTTTTCCCAACCAAAACTCATAATTCTTCAATTTTGCTTGTAGCTTATTCTTCTCGGTACCTCTAGAACTATCCTTAAATGATGGGCATGCTTCTCCGATGTCCTTGAATAGATTAGTATATCATCTATGAACGCCACTATGAATCGATCCAAGTAAGATTTAAAGGCCTATTCATGAGGTCTATAAATGCCGCTGGGGCATTAGTGAGCCTAAAAGGCATTATTATAAATTTATAATGTCCGTATCGAGTGCGAAAGGCAGTCTTGGGCATATCCTCTTCCTTAACTCGGAGTTGATGGTATCCACAGCGGAGATCTATTTTAGAAAAAGTTCTCGCACCCTTAAGCTAGCCAAAGAGGTCATCTGTCCTGGGTAAAGGGTAGTAGTTCTTGACCGTTATTTTGTTAAACTCTCTGTAATCTACACATAACCTCAGGGTCCCATTCCTCTTCTTCACGAACAATACTGGGGCTCTCTACGGGGAGGTACTAGGTCGGATGTAACCCTTCTCTAATAACTCATCAAGTTGGTTTTTTAATTCCTTAAGTTCTATTGCTGTCATCCGATGAGGTGCTCTGGAGATAGAGGTTGACCCTGTACTAAGTCAGTGTAAAATTTCACTTCCCTAGGGGGTGGCATGCCAAGGACCTCCTCAGGGAAGACATCTGAAAGCTCCTGAACTATTGGAATGTCCTGCAGGGATAGCCCAGAGGTCTCAGTATCTAGATATTACATAAGAATCCCTCGCAGGCGCGTCCCAGCAACTTATGGGCTTCCATCGCGGTAATAAGTCTCACCTCCGTTAGAACCTTCCCTTTATGAACGCCTTTACCCCCTTTAGGCCCCCTTAGGGTGATTCTTTATTTAGGACAATTTATTTGGGCTTGGTACTTTACTAACCAGTTCATTCCCAGAATGACCAAAATCAGTCAATTCGAATTTGTACAAGTCTGCCAAGAATCCATGTTCGTACATCTAGGTGGGGCAGTCCTCATATAGCTCATCACATTTCACGGTCCTCCCATTAGGGAGAGTCACAGATAGCAGAGGGGGTCTAGGTGTCGGAACTAGCCCTAATGTCTCAACCAGCTTGACAGAAATAAAGGAATACGTAGCATCGGAATCAAATAAGATATCTACAGGTTGAGTTTTGATAGAAAATGTACCAGTCATCTTGTTTGGAGAGTCCTTGGATTCCTCCCTACACATAACATAAACCCTATCTCTCGTGTGTTGTGGTGGCTGGTTAGGGGTCTCGCCTGATTCTGTTAGGGTGTTTGAGCCTGATAGTCTGGCTTGGCCACTTACCTGCCCTTATTCTAGTAATACTGCTGAGGCTGTTGTCCCCCAGGGCCCTGATTGGTAGGAGGTGGTGGGTGCAGGCAGTCCCTCACTTGATGCTGAGGACTCCCACAGTGGTAGCATCTCTTGTTGGCGTGACACTCTCGCGCTTTGTGCCCTGACTTCTCGCAGGCATTGCATATCACTCTAGGCCGGTTGTTGGTTTGCTAGACCCCACGCTTGTTGTCGCTATTATAGTAGTTCCTGGGAGGCCTCTTGTACTAGCCCTGTGAGTGAAAATTTTCTCTCTGGTTCAATTTCGGCTTATTCCTGCTGCTCACTATATCATTTATTTTTCTCCTTCATTGCCCTTTCCATGTTCACAGCGGTGTCATATAGGTCCTCATAGGAGACATACTAGTGCACTAACATTCTCTCCTTAAGGTTTGGGTTGAGCCTTGCCTCAAAGCGATTCATCTTTAATTTTTCGTCAGCTACGAAGGCAAGCGTAAAGCGAAAGAGTTCCATGAACTTTGAGGCATACTCCAATACACTCATTCTTCCTTCTTACAGTTGTATGAACTCATTCTCTTTTGCCTTCTGGAGGGGCAATGGGTAGAAGCGGTTCTTGATCAGCTCTTTGAATCTCCTCCAGTAAAACCCAGGCTCATACTATCGTTCCCGCCCGGTAGCCCACCAAAGGTCAGCCTCGTCCCTAAGGTAGAATACTGCAAACCCTACCCTCCATTCCTCAGGGCACTGGAGAGCATCAAACAGCTGCTCCATGCCTCAAATCCAGTCTTCGAAAGCCTTAGGGTTGGCAGTGCCATCATAAATCGGTGGGTTATGGCTGGCGACCTCTTGAACATGTAGGAATTGTCCTCCTCTATCTTCTTTTCCTTGGCCCCCGCCATCTTCTATAGGTGCTTGTTATATTGCTGCAGTTGCTCCTCTTACTTCCATAGCAACTCTAGCAGTAAGAGATTGGTGGGCTTTGCCCCAATGGGAGGGTTCGTCTTATCCACCTGACTGAGAGACCCATTTCTATTCCTGGGTTGGAGGGCTTCCAGTGGTTCTCTCAGGCTAGCCATAGGAATGTCCAAGTTCTTATGGGGCCTTGGAATGGGATGGGGCCCGCTTTATAATTCCTCATAGTTTTCTGACATCCTAATTGGGAATTAAATTAAGTTTAGTTACTTCCCTAGTAGTTCATGATATATATTTCACCATAGTTTAGTAGAGCATCTTATATCACATTATTATCAACAAGTAGTCATACAGTGTTGGTCTTCTTCATCTTTGAATAATACTATATGACTGTTTGTTGACAATAATGTGATATAAGATGCCTTACTAAACTGTGGTGAAATATATATCGTGAACTATTAGGGAAGTAACTAGACTTAATTTAATTCCCAATTACAATGTTGAGAAATAATGACGAATCACAAAGCAGGCCCCATCCCATTCTAAGGCCCCATATGAACTTGGACATTTCCATAGCCAGCCTGAGAGAACGATTGGAAGCCCTCCGACCCAAGAATGGAAATGAGCCTCCCAGTCAGGTGGAGGAGACCAACCCACTCATTGGGACGGAACTCACCAATCTCCTACTGCTGGAGCTGCTGTAGAAGTAAGGGGAGCAACTACAATAACAAACTAGAACCTACGAGAGATGGTGCAAGGAAAAGAAGATAGAGGAGGACAATTCCCACATGTTCAAGGGGCTCGCCAGCCATAACCCACCAGTTTACGATGGCGCTCCTAAAGCCAAGGCTTTTGAAGATTGGATTCGAGGCATAGAGAAGTTGTTTGATGCTCTCCAATGCCCTGAGAAATGAAAGGTAGGGTTCATAGTATTCTACCTTAGGGACGAGGCTAGCCTTTGGTGGGCTACCATGCAGGAAAGATAATATAAGCCTGGGTTTAACTAGAGGAGATTCAAAGAGCTGATCAAGAACCGCTTCTACCCATTGCCCCTCTAGAAGGCAAAGGAGAATGAGTTCATGCAAATGCAATAAGGAAGAATGAGTGTATTAGAGTATGCCTCCAAGTTCATGGAACTTTCTTGCTTTGCCCTTGCCTTCGTAGCTGACGTAAAATTGAAGATAAATTGCTTTGAGGCAAGGGTCAACCCAAACCTTAAGGAGAGAATGTCAGTATGCCAGTATGTCTCTTATGAGTACCTATATGGCACCACTATGAACGTGGAAAGGGCAATGAAGGAGAAAAATAAATGGTATAGTGAGCAGTAGGAATAAGCGAAAGGGGAACCAGAGAGAAAATTTTCACTCTCAGGGCCAGTACGAGAGGCCTCCTGGGAATTACTACAACAGGAACAACACAATGGGGGCTAGCAAATCAACAACCGACCTAGAATGATGTGCAATGCCTGCGGAAAGTTAGGGCACAATGCGAGTGTCGTGCCAACAAGAGATGCTACCGTTGTAGGAGTCCTCAGCATCAAGTGAGGGACTGCCTGCACCCACCACCTCCTGCTAATCAGGGCCCTGGGGACAACAGTCTCAGTAGTATTACCAGAACAAGGGTGGGCAAGTGGCCAAGCTGAACTATCAGGCTTGAACACCAAAACATAATCAGGCAAGACCCCCAACCATCCACCATAACACACAGGAGGCAAGGTCTACGTTATGCATAGGGAGGAATCCAGGGACGCTCCAAACATGATGATTGGTACATTTTCTATCAAAACTCAACCTATAGATGTCTCATTTGATTTCGATGCTACGCATTCCTTTATTTCTGTCAAGCTGGTTGAGACATTAGGGCTAGTTCCGACATCTAGACCCCCTCTGCTATCTGTGACTCTCCCTAATGGGAGGACCGTGAAATGTGATGAGCTATATGAGGACTGCCCCATCCAGATGTACGAACATGCATTCTTGGCGGACTTGTACAAATTCGAATTGGCCAATTTTGGTGTCATTTTGGGAATAGACTGGTTAGTAAAGTACCACGCCTAAATAAACTGTCCTAAACAAAGAATTACCCTAAGGGGGCCCAAAGGGGACAAAGGCGTTTATAAAGGAAAGGTTCTAATAAGCACGGTGAGACTTATTACCGCGATGGAAGCCTACAAGCTGCTGGGACGAGGTTGTGAGGGATTCTTATGTAATATAGCAGATACTAAGACCTCTGGCCATCCCTCCAAGACATTCCAGTAGTTCAAGAGTTTTCGGATGCCTTTCCTGAGGAGATCCCTGGCATGCTACCCCCTAGAGAAGTAGAATTTTGCACTGACTTAGTACCAGGGTCAGCCTCTATCTCTAGAGCACCTTAACAGATGGCACCAACAGAACTTAAAGAATTAAAAAACCAACTTGATGAGTTGTTAGAGAAGGGTTACATTCGACCTAGTACCTCCCCGTGGGGAGCCCCAGTATTGTTCGTGAAGAAGAGGGATGGGACCCTGAGGTTATGTGTAGACTACAGAGCTCTTAACAAAATAATAGTCAAGAACTGCTACCCTTTACCCAGGATAGATGACCTCTTTGGCCAGCTTAAGGGTGCGAGAATTTTTTCCAAAATAGATCTCTGCTATAGATACCATCAACTCCGGATCAAGGAAGAGGATATACCCAAGACTGCCTTTCGCACTTGACACGGATATTATGAATTTATAGTGATGCCTTTTAGGCTCACTAATGCCCTAGCGGCATTTATAGACCTCATGAATAGGGCCTTTAAACCTTACTTGGATTGATTCGTAGTGGTGTTCATAGATGATACACTAATCTATTCAAGGACACTAGAGAAGCATGCCCATCATTTAAGGATAGTTCTAGAGGTATCGACGAAGAATGAACTATATGTAAAATTGAAGAAGTGTAAGTTTTGGTTGGAGAAAGTGGCATTCTTAGGACATGTGGTGTCTAGAGAAGGAATATCAGTAGATCCTCAAAAGATAGATGCCACAATGCAGTGGCCAAGACCTAAGAACGCGACTGAGGTGAGAAGTGTTTTGGGATTGGTGGGTTACTATCGTAGATTCGTCCAGAACATCTCGAAGATCGCCCCTTCCCTCACTAGTTTAACAAGGAAGATTGTCAAGTATGAGTGGACTGATCGGTGTGAGGAAACCTTTCGAGAATTTAAGAATAGGTTAACTAGTGCACCTATATTGGCGTTACCCGCTAATGGCAAGGACTTTGTGGTGTATAGTGATGCATCTAGGAATGGATTGGGGTGTATGCTGATGTAGGACAATCGTGCTATAGCCTATGCCTCACGACAACTAAAGACTCAGGAGCAAAACTATCCAACTTACGACGTAGAGCTAACAGCAGTAGTGTTCGTAATAAAAATTTGGAGACAATACCTATACAGGGTGCACTGTGAGATTTTCACTGACCACAAGAGCCTGAAATATCTGTTTTTACAAAAGGACCTAAACTTAAGGCAAACGAGGTGGTTGGAGTTCCTTAAGGATTATTATGACATAAATTTTTGATACCGCCTAGGAAGGGCAAATGTGGTAGCTGATGCGTTAAGTCACAGACCATACCTAACTCTTAATAGCTTGTTGGCACTACCAAGGGAGTTGTGCGAAGAATTTAAGAACTGGAGATCAATGTGGTGACCAGGGGGATCAGACCCATGCTTTACACCGTGGAGGTGCAACCCACCCTCATCGATGAAATTCAGATTGCTCAGGGCACAGACCCACCGTCAGCAGGACTGAGGTGTTAGCAGGAAAGGCACCTGGCTTTGTGATTCACAAACATGGGACGCTAAGGTTCTAGAACCAGATATACGTCCTTGCCATAGATGAACTCAAGAAGAAAATTTTAGATGAGGGGCACAATACCCCACACTCTGTTCACCCTGGTGGGAACAAGTTGTACAAGGACTTGAAGAGAATGTTTTGGTGGAGTAACATGAAACAAGAGGTGGCAGACTACGTGACGAAATGTCTGACGTGTCAAGGAGTGAAGGAAGAACACCAACGATCCACAGGACTCTTACAACCGTTGGAGATTCTCGAATGGAAATGGGACTCAGTTTCCATGGACTTTATAGTGGGTCTACCACCAACTCAGAGAACAAACAACACGATTGCATCATTGTGGATTGACTTATGAAGACAGCCCACTTCATAGCCATGAGGAGCACATGGACCTTAGATCAGTCGGCCCATGCCTATCTAGAGGAGATAGTCCGATTACATGGAGTGCTGAGTTTTATAGTTTCAGATTGGGACACCAGATTCCAATATGGATTCTGGTAGAAGCTACAGGCGCTGTTAAATTTTAGTACAACCTTTCACCCAACGACAGATGGTTAGACTGAATAGGCGATCCAAATGCTGGAGGATGCGCTATGAGCATGCACGCTCAATTTCAAACAAGCTTGTGATGAGCAGTTGGCGCTGATGAAGTTCTCTTACAACAACCGTTATTATTCCAGCATCGGAATGGCCCCTTATGAAGCGTTGAACAGTTGACAATGCAAAGCCCCATTGTGCTGGCAAGAGATTGACGATGCGTTGACCCGTGGACCTGAGCTAATCCAGACCACTACCCATAAAGTCAGAGTGATGCAAGAACAAATGAAAGCACCCAAAGTCGATAGAAGAGCAATGCTAACCGAAGGCGCAGACCTTTGGAGTTTGAAGTGGGAGACCGAGTTTTGCTTTGAGTATCTCCAACTAAGGGCATCAAGAGGTTTGGCATGATGGGCAAGCTTAGCCCTAGGTACATCGGACCATATCCCATCACTGAACGTGTGAGGGAAGTAGCTTATCATCAAGAGATACTGCCAGAACTACCTAGAGTGTGCAACATCTTCCATGTATCACAGCTATGCAGGTATATCCCAGACCCATCCCATATCATTACACTGGATCCCGTGCAGTTGCGAGAAGATTTGTCTTATGAGGAGCAATCGATTCTTGTCTTGGATCGGAGGAAAAAATAACTCCATAGGAAGATAGTGCCTCTAGTGAAAATTCTCTAGGCAAATCATGAGATATCAGAGGCCGCATGGGAATCAGAGCAACAAATGTGATCCAAATATCCTTGCTTATTTGAATGATCAGGTGCGTACAAAGTTTCGAGGATGAAACTTTCTTTAAAGAGGGTAGAATATAAAACCCTAGAAAAATTATTTTATTTATTTAGGATTATATATTTTTCTTTTATTTATAATTATTATGAATTTGGCCGACTAAGAATGCTTGAGCTCGTAGAGGTTTAATTCCTAGAAAATTTAGCAGTATAGTCTGGAGGTTAGTCAACCGGTCCAAGCCAGAAGAACATTGATCTCTTGATTCTCTATTCCCGAAGAAAAAAAAGAAAGAAAATAATAATACAAAAGAAGAGCAAGGGGGAGAAAAACCCTAATATTTAAATTCGTTTTTCCTCTCTCTTCCTCTCCTCTCATCTCTCTTCCTCATGACAACCTGTCGGTGCTCTCTCTCTCCCCTTCGTCGATGCACTGCCTTGCCTACCGCCGCCACTGACGCCTTTCTGTCACTCTCTCACTTTTCCCTGATAAGTCATGAAGCTTCATGCAAGCCCTAGCGAAGCATGTTGGTTTTCTAAATGAAATTCTTCATAAAACTTCTATATTTTGGCATTGAATCTGGTTTTTTTATGCTATTCTATAAACTTCAAAGTGGAGCACTTAGTTAGAGGGATAATGCAATCTAAAGTCGCCTCTTTCTTTCTACTATTCATTTCGAGGTAAAAGACTCATCCTTTCTATGGCTTGGATTATTGTGATGATTAGGAATAGTAGAGTTTTTGGTGAAGACACCATATGCATATTAGGGAAGGGTTCAAGTCGGGATTGAATGAAATCAAGTCTAAAAATTATTATATAACCACTGTTCATTACACACAAAATGTAATCTGACTTCACCAATTTGCTAGTAATTATTGGACACTCCAAAAATTATGAACAAACGAGGGATGGTAGACCTACATGTCTTCTATTGGGAAATTTTGAATTTTATAAATCAGAGCTACAACCACCGAGTTATGGCCATTGCACGGTGACTGCGCAACCCTGATAGTTGCTGGGACAGTTTATAGTTTTGGTTAATGTCGCGTCCGTGAAAGTCCAAATCTACTAATGGTTAAAGAAATGTTGTAGTTCGAAAATTATCCTTTCTAGAATTGCCTAGATCTTAAAAATCCAACATTGGGAGTGAAAGTTGTGGGTATTGGAAGTTGGGCTTGTAATCTGGTTGTAATTTAGAAGTGTACAGCAAGGACAAACGTGTTAGAAAATAATTTAAAAGCACCCTAAAAATATAATTGAGGGCCTAAATCGATACTTGGGTATAAAAGGAGGTCCACAGAATTTATTGGGTATATTTTGACATACAGGAAGTCAAGTTAAGGAATTAATACTAACATAAATTATTTTGGGAAATTGTAGAGGCTCGGACTAACATTTCGAGCTCAAGCTTAAGCAACATTGGTGGGTAAGCGTAAGAACTCAGTCGTTGTGAAGGTTAGAATTTGCATCTTTAATGTTTTATTGTGAAAGTACTTGTGACTTGCTTTTGGACGATTATGGGCTGGGATGGGTTATGTCCCAATTAAATACCGAATCTACTGGTAAGGGTAAGAACTAAGAAAATGGTTAGGCTAGACTAGGGAGTTTACTCCTACTCATCTGAAGCCACTAGCCTTTCCTGGGTAAAGTGCATACATGGTTAGTGGCCATGTGCTACCTATGAATGGATGTGGGCCAGGTTAGCAGTAACCATCCAAAATGACGGTAAGCCATGATATGGTTAAGTGGCTGCAATAAAACCAAGTGCAGGTCATAAGACCTATTAAGGTCGCTCGCCCCTTTATCCTTAACCTAAATGGGTGTGACTGAGATGGGTGTATGACTGGTGTTGAGACTAGTAGGGTGTCTTTCGCATTATAGTAGTACTACTTGTGTCTTCCCCACCCCTAAAATGGTTTGAGATAGTTTGTGTGTGTTTTGACGGCTGGGGATGGTTGTTACTAAGTTTATCTCATTCTTTTAAAATGTTTTGTTTTCAGGTGAAGTTTATGAGCATAGGGAAGGGACTTCGGTTTAGAGTAAGGACGCGACACCTAGAAAAATCCTAATTATAGTGTATAAGGCTTAGATTGGTTGTTTGTTAAGATAAATGTTATTTAAGTATGGATAATTTGATGTTTTGTGAATGAGATTTGAGATCGTGTTTGAGTTTGGTATTAAGTTACTGACCAGAGGTTTTATGCGATACTTAGCCTTACATTCCTTAAACAGGGAATACGGCAGTAACACCCCTTAGGCTTTTCTACTGCCACATAGGTTAATATTAGTAAATAAAAAGAATTATAAATTTTGAGGTGTTATAAACTGGGATGGACTGCTGGTTAAGAGGACACATCAGTCGGTCTGTTAGTAAGGCACAACAGAGATGTTGTGCGCTTCAAGTGGGGTGATTGTAATACCCCAAGTGTGGCTTAAAAGGATCGAACTGACTACTTATATCATCAAAGGTGCACCTTTCTTTTCGGGAAGCTCACTCTTAAGAACTCCACAGTTAAGCAAGCTTGTTGGGGAGTAATCTTAGGATGGGTGAGCTCCTGGGAAGTTTTTACAGGCGATGTGTGAGCGACGACGAAAGGCTTGTGGTGATTTGTGAGGCCAGTCAAAGATCTTTAAAGCCATTCCTGGTAACTGTCCGTGCCCTGGGAGAGAGTCGGCGCATTACAGATGGTATCAGAGCCGATCAGCGAGGTACCAGTGGACGGGAGAGCCCTTGGCAGTCACCTCGTGGGGCAAAGATACTGGGATGGATCGCCGATCAAGAGGACTTGTAAGCTAGCTGATCGGTTAGTGAGGCACAATGAGGATGTTGTGTGTTTCAAGTGGGGGTGATTGTAACACCCCATAAGTGGTTTAAAGAATTTGATGCGACTAGTTATACCACCAAAGATACACCTTTCTTTTCACGGAGCCCACTCGTAAGAACTCCATAGTTAAGTGTGCTTGCTGTAGAGAAATCTTATAATGGCTGACCTCTTCAGAAGTTTCTCATGCAGCATGTGAGCGAGGACAAAGCATGCCGGAAAGACTTGTGGTAATTTGTGGGACCAGTCAACGATCCTTAAAGTCATTCTTGGTGACTATCTTGGCCCAAGAGGGGGCCAGGGTGTTACAGCCCGCCTCAATAGAGATGGAAATGTTAATATGATGGAAGGGGCATGAGAGCAAATCAACTAACATTCTTATCCCAAAGGAGGGCTAAACCACTAGCTCGCCCTCGGGCATCAACAAAGATGCCGAAGAAATTGCCAATGTTATGTAAGACATCCTCCATTTCAGGTTTGCTTTTTTTGGTCTCCGAAAGGAAGACCACCTTAGGTGCAAGTCTCCATATGAGTCCACGGAGGTCATAAACTGCCTGGATTGCACCCAAACCGCTATAGTCTAGGCAGAGTAGATTCATGGTGCTCTGCGGGGTTACTATACAACCTTCGCCGAAACATCAGAAGTGATGGAAGGTACTGTTTCCTTCACCTGTTTAGCATTGCAGGTAACTCCTTTATGCAGCTGGGCCGAAGAAATAGCTTCTTCTCTTCAAGCAGCTCAACCTCAGTACTACAGTGCTCTAACTTCAAGGCTGATGCTCATAACCACACGCCATATTCTAGGTTTTTGTCTCCCTCTTCAGCTTGTACAGGGTCATAGTTACTAGCATATGCCCCAGTTTGCCGCACCCATAGCAGAAATCTGGCAATTTAACATACTTGAATTTGACCCATAGTTGTCTGTAAACCTGACGAAAATTTGACCCGACCCAAAAACCCGACTCAAACCCGCCCAAAAATTTTGGGTTTTGAACACGATTTTCTCCACCCGAACCCGAAAAACCCGTAAATTAGCGGGTCAAACCCGACCCGAACCCGAACCCGAACCCGCCTACTTGATCCGAGCATTATATATTTAGTTTTTGATTTTTCTCTAATTTATTCATCTTAACAAAACTGGTTAGTCATTTTTATCGAATAGTTTAAACAGACATTATATAACTATTGCATCTATTTACAAATTAAACAATAATAAACTTATTTTTTCTTCTCCATTCTCTGAAAATAATATCATACACAACTTTTAAATGAAAAACAAAGGTTAAAAATGGGTATAAAAGTGCATGAAATAATTATCTAATCTTTTAAAAAATGTTAATTTAAAAGAAGACAAGTATTAAAGATGTGTAATCATACCATTATATGAGTTTATCAAATTTGTCTAATTATTTTTTAAATTAATTAATTTGTAATAATTTAAATTTTTGATGTTATAAATGCAAGATAATATCTTGTACTTCTTTTATTGAATTTTATTTGGTTTCGTTCTAACTAGTCTTGAACTACGATATCAGTGGTAGGAAAATAGCTAACCGTATTCGTGTGGGGGTCGTCCCATTAATAAAGTTTTACTTGATTGGACATTGGTATGTTAGTTAATAAAAATATTAAATTGTTAAATAGGTTATTAGCGGTCAAACTACTATAGCTCATTAAAATGCTCTAGACGGGCTCCCCTATAAATGGTGGACCCGCTATTAACCTTCTTTTAATGTACGGTTTGATTTACTCAAAACCAAGTGGGGCTTGATTCTTTTCCCACCCATTCAATATGTTCGTATATTATAATAAAAAGTTTGAATATTTTTCATATTCTTTTGAGAAATTAAAATCATTATGTCTTTTCATTAAATATTGACAATTTTGAGTAATAAATATGCAAAATTTTTAATTTTGAAAAAAGAAAAATAACTCACAGAAAAGGCGCTCTAAACCCGTTGGGTTGATCCGAAACCGAAAATACACCTGCCCGTATTTTACCCAAACCCAAAATACACCCGACTCATATTTTACGCGAACCCGAATACACCCGATCCATATTTAATGCGCCCGCCCGAACTGACAGGTCTAGTTGTTTGTCAGCCACCTTGATGTGTACACCTCGTCTCAAAGGTTTTGAGATATCTATGTCCACCCAAAAACAAAGAGTTTTATCGATGCTGAACATGGTAGCTTTGTCACAACTTACAAATACTCCTATATTGGAAGTGAGCCCTTGGGCGAAAGACATTGTTTGCTTCTTAACCAGAACATTGTAGGCTTTGACCCAAAACTTTGCCGTCAAGAATTCCACTTCAGAGGGCACTTCTAACCCTATCATCTGCTTGAGAAGGAGGACACTCCGTTGAAGGCCCATGGTCCTTCATTCAATACGAAGTCTCTGTCTGCAGTCGAGAACAATTAAAGGCAAGCAGATTGGAATCAAGACCTCTGACCACAAGGCCTTTGTTCGGTTTCGACACATTTTTGAACACTGCCTTCATAGCTCTAGGGTTAAATGAGTTTGATGTATGTAAGCGACCAAGCAAACACAAAGAGATCAACTTGCTTGTCGAACTATCTTCCTCCTCATCCGTGATGATTACCTGTTCTTCATCGGCAGCCAACTTCAGATTTTTCCATGCCTCTTCTAGACCTGTCGCCATGTTCTGGAGTGACTAATGTAGGGAGCAAGAAAGAAGATGCTTGATACCTTACAGGAAGAACGTCATTCAACACAAGAATAAGGAGAGCACTAAAATGATAGACCAACAAAGCCCACATGTCGGTGGGAATGATCGGACAACTGCTGCCTCATCGGAAGGGAGGCAACAAACTCACACAAAACTAGGGTTAGGGTTTCCTAGTTTTGGAGAGGAAAAAGACTCTCTATAGCTCTGTCTTGAAAGCAGACGTCTTTTTTCGCGCCAATGTTGCCTTGTATGGACACAATCAACTTAAAACTAGCCTTTATGATAAATGCATATGATATTTTGGCCATGTTGTTATCAACAATTTTCACATTTGGCATATGTTTTGAAGAAAACAAAAACTATAAAAAAAATGCTTGGGATCCTTTCCTTCTAAGGATTGTCATGCAATAACATCTAATCTTACTTCTAAATTTGTCACAGTGTATCTCATTTGATGACTTCAGTATTCTCCAAAATATGTCTCTATATTGAAAACTTCGATTTTTTTCCTTAGATTAATATAAATATGTCATGCACAAGATCTCTACTCTGTGTGAGGCAAATAGTGTACTATAGCATAAACAAGGCCTTGAGTACTTGCAAAATAAAGGAAGTTGAATTACAAGTATAAGAAACCAACTAAACATAATCAAATTTTATAAAGTGAGTTAAATTTAGTACCTTTTACTATTCAAAAATTATTGTCCATCTATGTCCACCATTCACCTACAAGTCATCATGCAAAAGATCAATAAACTATTTTCGTGTAGGGGTGTCCTCCTTTTCTACCATATTCCACGTAACAGGATGCATTTAATTACTAGCATCTCTGTCAATCGTAGTTAAGACTTTGACATTTGATGGTCCCTTCAGGAAATATCTATCAAAAGACAACACTATTGGAGAATCTACTTAATGTAATATCCTGTCCTTGGGCACTATTGGCAAAGAAATTTGTTTAAAATTTTGTGTTCAAATTCTAAAAAATTCATGAAATAATCAAAGTAAACACCCGTAAAAATTAGCAGACACTTTTAAAATTCAAAGAAGCTAAAAAAGGACACTAATAAATAAAATTTCTTGATCTGTTACTAGACAACACCCTCTTACACCCATTGAAAAAACTCCTAATGCATATATTAAGGCCCTTGAACACATTTTGTCTATATCCAATACTTTGATGGACCCCTTATTTTTGGTGAAAATCTCATGAACATAGTCCCACAACATTCCAAATTATGCTTTATAGTCCTCTGTCTAAAATTGTCACCTTTCATTCAAATTTTTACTATATTATTTACCATCAAAAGTAGTGAATTACATTGAGTTACTTGATTGGGTTAACTAAATTATTGTCAATGAATTAACTAATTATTTTATTAATGATCACTTGTTTAACTCTCAAAAGGGAAGATGATTTTATGGCTTCCACTATATTACAATTGCAAACATTTCTGGATACTCGAAAAGCAAACATAAAAGTATTCCAAATCAAGACAGGGCAAAAAGTAATTTATGCAAAGAGCTGACTGAAGTCAATTACACCTGTAGAGAGCAAATTTTTACAGACTAACCAAGACCTGTCACGTGGAAGGAAATAATACTTTTATTTTGGCCAAAACAGCATGTCATATGTTAAATTAATTATGGCAATCCATTAGATTAAATATTTAATAGAAATGTATTGCGGCCAATTATAAAGCTCCTGTGTCATAAATGAGGCAAAAAATAAATAATTACTTTTAAATAATGGGAAAAACCCTAACTCCAACTTCTCTATGAAAAGAAAGCGACTCCCTCTCATTCTGAGGTCCGCACTTCAGAAGAACTCACAAGAGTTCAAGAATTTTTCTCTGGTAGAAGACAACAAGCACTCTAAATGCATGCCGTCTACTTACAGAGATCAAACTCATATCTTGATTGAGATTAAGCCTCTTAAGCCCGCTCTCAAGATCAAATTCATTTAAGACTATTCAAGAAGATTAAATCAGAGGATTTATTAGACTTGTTCTTCTAATAATTATACAAAGATTGTACCCACTCTTTGATATAAATACAAAAAATCAATTTGCTATTCAATTTATTGTCTAATTTATTTTAGGCTTGAAATTAGTGTTTACAAATTTTTGGCATGCTTGGTGGGATATTCTCTGCCTCTCATCTCTTTCTGCAAACCACTAACTCTACATACCCTCGAAGATGACACGACCTCTAAGAACATCATCCCTCAATCTTCAAGAAAAGCTGTTTTATCTGCATCTTAAGGATCAACAATGGCTACTGTTACATCTAGCAGAGTCATGACTAGAAGTATGGCAAAAGCTGCTACTGCGATTGCCATAAAATAATCGGTTAGGACTGTCCCGTCGCAGTCTCGTAAGATCCAAAGCGTTGACTCCAGCCAGCCTAACAGAGCCAACTAAATCGTTTCGCATTCTTTGAAGCAAAGATATGTTGCTAGCTTCAAAATGCAGTAAACAATTCCTCAAGGGATGGATGGGCCCAAGCTCAGGCCAACCCCACCTTCCAACCTTTAGGTGTAGAAGGTCATAGCTATATAAGTAGTGACTCCTCACCGGCATCTCTAAGGAAGTCAGTCGCTCAATCGAAGGCCGAGTCCTCTAATTCTATCATTATTCCAATCATGGTGACAAAGGCGACCAATGTAGAGGAACAGCTCGCAAACATGAAGGCAACATTAGAGAGACTTGTTAATGAGAGTCTAGAGAAAGATGCTTAAATCAAGCATCAAAGTGAGCATATTACCGGTCTAATGAAGAAGCTAGAAAAGCAACCATTCGAATCCTCTACCAGAGGCTCGGATGGCAAAGAGTCTGACAAGGAGTCTAATCGCAGTGAAGACTTTGATGATGAAGATAAAAAAGAAGAAGTCCTCATTGCGCTCGATGTCTATTGAATAGATTCAAAGCCTAATTGTGATTGCTGTTAAGACTCAATTAGGGGGAGGACGTCACAAGACACTGTTCTATACAAAGCCCTGTAAGAAAAGATTTGATGTCCTCTGTATGCCTCATGGCTACCAACCCCTTAAATTCAACCAATTTGAAAGTAAGGCCAATCCCAAATAGCACATCGCTCACTTCATTGAGATATGCAACAATGCTAACACTGGGGGAGACAGGTCGGTGAAGCAGTTTGTTTGATCTCCTAAAGGGATCGCCTTCGATTGGTATACATAATTGGAGCCTTAGTCTATTAAGAACTGGGAACAAATGGAACATGAATTCCTTAACAGGTTTTATATTACTCAACGCACTGTTAGTATGATGGAACTGATAAATACTAAGTAGTGGAAGAATGAACCAGTCCTTAATTACATCAATCGCCAGAGATCTCTTAGCCTTGAGTGCAAAGATCGTTTATCTAAGGCATCTACTATCAAAATGCGCACTTAGGGCATGGAGTGGGACTTACTTTATGTCAGGTAGATAAGCAAGCCTAGGATCTTTCAAGAGCTGGCTATGTAGGCACATGACATGGAAATGATGATAGCAAACTATAGCTGTAAGTCATCTTCTTCATATGAGTTCAAAGACAAAGGCAATTCTAAGAGGAGTTCTAAACCTCCAAATGCCTCAATGAAGGAACCTATGACTGTTTCCACTGGAGAGCCCATGAGGATTACAGGTAAGTTTAGGTCAGAGGGGAAAAGACTTCATTCTTTAAAGAGACAATAAAGAAACGCCTTACATTAAAAGAGCTTTAAGAAAGGAAGTATCCATTCCTTGATTTAGACTTGTGGGGAATGTTAGATGAATTGCTTAAAAACAAGGCCATCGAACTCCCTAAATCTAAGTGACCAGAAGAGGTTGGAAGGATAAACGACCCGAAGTACTATTGTTATCATAAGGTCATTAGTCACCCTTCAGAAAAATGCATTACTCTCAAAGAGTGTATCATACAACTGACCAATGATGGGAGAAACATACTAGACTTGGATAAAACTACTAAAGCCAATTGTATCTGCACTCAATTGGAGTCATCATCTTTATGACAAGAAAGTTATATCTAACTCTACCAGAAGTGAAGACATGGTTTGACTCCTTCACTAAGTGTGGGGTTATTCACAATTCAGTTTGAAAGTTTAGAGCCAGTTGTTGTACCGCTGATAGTACAAATGCCTCCTCCAAAAATCAAGCCCACTGTCGATATCCTAGAGGATAATGAAGAGGGGTAGACCCTTATTACTCGGAAAACACCCAGTAGCCAAAAGCGAGACCGACAACTGCCCCTGCGCCGTAAGAAGTGACAAGGGAGGAAGAAGAAACCTCAATATGTAAGAGGTAGGAAGAGCTCAAAAACAAACAAGAAGCAGGACATTCAATCTATAGACCTACTTGAGCAGGAGCCGTTTACTCCTGTCACGTTGGAAGAGTTCTTCCCAGTGGGCTTTTTTTGATAGTCACTGTTAACATGACCTCATGTACTGAGTCGGAAGATGGAGAAGATAGAGAAGAGGAAAATCAGGAAGATTCTCTAAAAGGGATGATAAAACTGTGATTGTCTTAGAGGCCTTACCAGCACACAAGTGTTGGAGCCAAATCCTTCACTTACTGGAAGAGGTGCATCAGTATGTTGCTACTGCCCTCCACCAACTAGAGCTTTATGCTGACGTTGGAGTATCCTTGAAAGGCCTTGCCTAGTACACCACTTGCAACACTGCTATCACTTCCACTGAAGATGATTTATTGTTAGGCTCCAGGCCTCACAATCGTGCCTTATTTGTGACTGATTATATCGGGGAGCAAAGCGTCAAACATATATTGGTAGAAGCAGGTTCAGCCGTTAACATCATGGCTGAGTCTACAATGAATGAATTTGGAATCAGAGTAGAAGAGCTTTCTAACAGTCATATGGTGATTTAAGGGTTTAGCTTGGAGAGTCAGTGTGTGATCAGCATGATTCGCCGAGAGATAATGATGGGTGATCTATTGACATGTTCATTCTTCTATAATTAACCCCAAAACTTCATGCAAATTGTTAATTGGTCGCCGGTGGCTCCAAGAGCATAGAATAGTGGTTTCTACCCTCCATCAATGTCTTAACTATTACCGTGGTGGCGAGAAAAAGATCAACTGTGATGTCAAGCTATTTACAAAGGCAGAATCGCATTTTGCGGATTCTAAATTCATTGAAGAGGACACTACGCCTAATGAGACTATGCCCTCCATAATTTCCTCCACAGGTAAGGGCGAGCGGAAGGCTGCCAATAATTCCAAGGTGATACTGAGGCATGACAGCGTGAAATAACAAGAATATTGTAAGGGGGACATTGAATAAGAGACTATCACCCAACTCATTAAACACGTTGGTAAGCAAGTGATAGTTTTCATAAATCACATGCCATCGGCCTTAAGATATGTTCTTAAAGCTCTTCGCAAGGAAGGAGAAACACCCTTCAATGGTGCACAAGGCAAAATACTGGGGGAAAGGCTATTAAGAAAGATAGTGGGGCCAACCTGAGCAGCCTTAAAGAAAGTGTCACGCTGCCAATGCATAACATGCACCAGCCGAAGGTGAGCAGAACCCTGTTACCTGGATTTGTCTCTTCTTCTAAGATCTTATTAGATGAAGAGGAGAACTTTCCACATGCATGAACAAAGGAAGGATTCGACCCGAATGCATATAAGCTTATAGGGAAGGCATGTTATGATTTTGACACTCCTATTGTGTTGGGGGAGGTAGTGGAGGTGGAAATCTACGGCCTCAATAAAACACAGAAGAAGATTCAAGAACAAGCAGGCCTAATAGAAGTCACAAAAGTGGGTCTTGGTTATAGACCATTACAACCGATTAGTATATCAGGGTGATGCAAGGCTAAGCAGTATGTGGTTTAACGTATCTCTGCTGAAGAAATAGATGAGAGTGAGGATGAAACTGCTCAACCTCCTATAAAGCCTTCTGTATTTGATAGGTTACAACCATCTGCCTCAAGGAAACACCCATCCGTCTTTACTAGAATTGGGAAAGGTCAAAACCCTAAGTCTTCTGCATTCTAAAGAGTAAAGAATCATGCACAACCAAGGGCTTTGGTGTTCAACATAATTATGGAAGCAAGAGAATTGATGAATCCACTACCCCAAGAACAAAAGGATTCAGTGTTCAATTGACTTGATGATGGAAACGAAGTATAAAGTTCTATCTCTTCTCGTATGAGGCCGTTTGCAGTCCTTGATGTGAAGATAAATGGTTCCCTAAGGGCAAAGAGATGCACTGTGGTCTTTACTGGTCAGCTAGGTAATTCTAACATCAATAAAGGGGATGAGTAAAAAGAAGTGACTTCTTCTAATCATATCACAGTCTAAGAATGCGAAGACTTAGAGACAGAGATAGAATTTGCAGAGACTCCTGAAACTCTTGAAGAGGGGGGGCAAGCTACAGTTGACGATTTAAAGAAATTGGATGTCGAAGCTGCCGAGAAACCCCGCCTCATGTATGCAAGTTTATTGCTTACACCTGAGGAAGAAAAGGAGTTATTTAATCTTCTCTCGGACTACAAGTACGTGTTTGTATGGAATTACAGTGAAATGTCAAGACTTGATCCCAAAGTCACAGTCCATCGCTTATCCATTAGGAGGGGTGTCCTGCCCAAAAAGCAACCTCGGCGATGTTTTTGTCCAGAGTTAGTACCTGAAATTGAAAGAGAGGTCAACAAACTCATAAAGGTAGGATTTATGTGTGAGGTAAAATACCCAACTTGGATCGCAAACGCTATCCCTGTAAGGAAGAAGAACGGGCAGCTTCGTACTTGCATGGACTTCCGGAATCTCAATAATGCTTGCCCAAAAGATGACTTCCCGTTGCCCGTCACCGAGCTCATGATTGATTCAACCATAGGACACAAGGCCTTGTCCTTTATGGATGGTAATACAGGGTATAATCAAATTCAAATGGCGCTAGAAGACTAAGAGGCCACAGCTTTTCACACTCTCGAAGGCATCTTCTGCTATAAAATAATGCCCTTCGGTTTGAAGAACGTCGGACCAACATACCAAAGAGCAATGCAAACTATCTTTGACGACATGTTGCACAAAATAGTGGAGTACTATGTTGATGATCTTGTGGTCAAGTCAAAAAGGAGATCAGACCACCTACAAGACCTTCGTCGAATTTTTGATAGGCTGAGGAGATGTCAACTAAAGATGAATCCACTTAAATGTGCATTTGCTGTCACTTCAGGGAAGTTCCTAGGCTTTATGGTTTGGCATAGAGGCATTGAGATTGACCAGGCCAAAATAAAGATAATCTAAGAGATACCTACCCCAAAAAATCTCAAAGAAATACGGGATCTTCAAGGTCGTTTGGCTTATATTAGAAGATCCATATCCAACCCAGTCAGTCGTTGCCACCTGCTTCACTACCTCATAAGGAAAGGTGCATAATTCGAATGGGACCAGTCATGCCAAAAAGTCTTCGATAGCATCAAGAAGTACGTGTCAAATCCACGAGTTTTAGGGGCACCAATTCCAGGAAAACCTGTTATACTCTACATTGCAGCTCAAGAAAAGTATTGGAGGGCATTATGCGCCCAGGAAAATGAGGAAGACAGAGAAAGAGCTTTATATTACTTAAGTCGCACTTTGGTTGGGGCTGAATTGAATTACTCCCTAATTGAAAAGATGTGTTTGGCTCTTATGCTCACCATTTAAAAATTAAGGCATTACATGAAAGCTCATACGGTGTGGTTGATTTCTAAAGATGACCCCATCAAATATATCTTGTTAAGGTCAATTCTAAGAGGGCGACATGCAAAGTGGACTATAATCTTGAAGCAATATGACCTTGTTTATATGCCATAAAAGGCTATTAAATGACAAGCATTTGCAGATTTCTTAGCAGACCACCCAATCCCTGAAGCTTCGGGGCTTGATGTTGTAGGTCCTATCACTGCAAAGTCTTCTGATGGCCACTCGTACATCTTGGTGGCAGCTAATTACCTTTTTAAATAGGCAGAAGCAATCCCACTGTGAGAAGTCAAGAAGGAAAATGTCGTCGATTTCATTCGGACACATATCATCTACTGGTATGCCAGTGCCGCGATACATTATTACTGACAATGGTAAACCATTTGTCAACAAGCTAGCGACTGACCTATGCATAAAGTTTAAGTTTACTCAACACAAGTTTTCAATGTACAATGCACCTACAAATGGGTTGCAGGAGCTTTCAATAAGACGCTTTGCAAGTTACTAATCAAAGTGGTGGTGAAGTCAAAGCGTGATTGACACAAAAGGTTAGGGGAGGCTCTTTGGGCATATAGAACCACATACAAGATGTCAACCCAATCAACTCCTTTTGCTCTAGTGTATGGGGTTAAAGCGGTATTGCCTTTAGAACTTCAAATTTCTTCACTTCGTATTGTCATACAGGAAGGCTTGACCGAAGATGAAAATCAGAAGCTTCACTTGGCTAAGCTCGAGGCCTTTGATGAAAAAAAACTTCGAGCACAACAAAAGTTGGAATGCTGTCAAACTCGCTTATTATGAGCGTTTAACAAAAGGGTATGACCGCGTTCATTTCAGGTTGGAGATCAAGTGCTAGCGGTAAAAAGACCAATCATTATCCCGCACAAGACTGGAAGCAAGTTCACTTCTAAGTGGGATAGCCCTTACGTGATTTGGGAAGTCTACACAAACAATGCTTATAGGATAGTTGGTACTGGCGGAGTACAAGTTGGACTGATAAATGGCAAGTTCCTAAAGCTTTACTATACTTAATGTATTGATTTATGTAAGCTCCTAAACATGAGCCTAAGCTATTCATTCTTTCAAGTCAAACTCCATTATACTACTCCTGGCCTACAAGAGTATAAACAGTGAATAGCTAAACAAAAAAAATTATATCTTGTTGTTCGAACTACGTATGACTTGATCCTTTCGAGTTCCTTTCAGGTACGCAGGTAACTTTAGTATACACCCAAGTATAGTCATCATCATATTAAAAAAAAAAAAAAGAATAAGAAGAAGAAGAAGTTTGTTGATGCTTAAATAAAGAAGTTCATTTAGTCTAGTTATAAGTTTAATCTAATTACGAGTTTTTGTACAGCTTGTGAATTTAAAGGAGAAATATAGAGATTTGGCTTGGTATAAATTCATTTGTTGTCATAAATTTGATAATGGTAAAATCCAAATCACCAAGAAATTCAACCAAGACACATGTGCAAAGATGAATAAAAGAAAAATTCCATATGATCTTTATTCAATAGATATCAAGCTTACATCACAGTGCAAAGTGCATTACAAGTCCACCTTAAAAATTAAAAAAAAAAGGAGTTAACTATGGATTCCATTAAAAATTCTTCAAATCTTCGAAAGACTCATTTATGTAGGCTTCAGTCATCTCTAAAATAGCTTTATGGTTGCATCCATCCCTTTAGTGGTATTTGTTATGTAATTTTGACTCTATATGTCAATAACTTCCCAATCATTTTCTTGAAGCAAATGTCCGCTGTCCGCTACCTAAGAACTAAAATCTTTTCTTTGATCTTCCCAAAGTTGAAGCTCTTTCAGCAGCTCCTCATGCCTCGATTCAACTTGCTTTAACTCAGCTACCTTTGCTTCATGGGCACCTTCTATGTTCAGTCGATGGGAGGCCTCGTCAAGCTTAACTTGCACCTCCATGTGACAACTATCATGTTTTTCAGTAGATGATCGACTGGAGTAGCTCTGTTGTAGGTTCTTGACGTCACATGCTTGCTTAATCAACCCTTTAACCTTGCTCTCTAAAGGAGTGGAGTTAACACCTCTTTGAAGGATGGTGGCACAAAGGCTGTCAAAATTGCCTTTTAGAGAAGGAAGGCCATCAAAAGGTATGCAAAACACCTTGTCAAGTATGGCTTTATAGAACATTCATACAACATTCTTATCTACCTCTTTTATAATAGCATCAGTATTGAAGATAGAAACTCCCCCTTGTGGAGCTTTCAAAGGACGTTGTGAGCAGGCTACAAGTGAAGAAGTATTGACTCTATGAATGGACTCAATGTCATTGTCGTTTTAGGGAGAACACCTTTCGAACCATCTAGTCTTGATTCGCTGTCAAATAAATCTTTACCAAATGAAGGTATTCATCAATTGACGGAAAGCACTGACTTTTCGATGGCAGAGGAACGTGTGCTAATTCCTCCTTGAAGTTCACATCGTCACTTTCTCACTATTAAAAAAAATATATGCATAGACAAAGATGGTGAGATAGGCATTTGAAAAGAAAGCCTGTTTTAAAAAAAAACAAAGAAAAAAAGAGGAAAAAGGAAGGAGTACTGTGCATTCAATAGGTTAGGTTTACCATCGAGGATATTCATGATATTCTTAGCACCCTCTGTTGGAAGCTCAATTACCTTTTCGACATTTGACTCACAAACTCCGATGGGTAGCTTGTCCTGTCCATTAATAGTAATAATCGTAGATTTAGACTTTTGTCTACATATATTAACAGGTGAAAGATTTGAAATGTTCTTTAATCTCATTTGTTACACATGCTTTGAATAGGGATTGCAAGGATGGGTGTTGCTGGGATGGCAACATCTATTCCTGGAATCATGACATGAGAAGAACCATCCTCCATCAGTAAAACAAAAGGCTCTAAGGGCTTCCAGAAGAACAATCTTCAACTTGGGCTTAGAACCAAGTTTACCTTCATCCTTTGTAATGTTCATATTAGATAAATCACTTCGTTTCCTCTTAGAATCACTAGTATATGGACTGCAGGACAAGGAAATGAACATCTTAGACCACCACTCATGAAATGCACGAGTGGTATTTCTCTTGAGTAAATTACATCACCCAGGAAATAGTACTTGGGACCCTGTTCCATAGCGTGTGGGCGCATGGTGACGGTGAAGCATTGTTTCTAGATTAGGAAGATTAATGAGGTCCGGATCAGCAGGAACGTCTCGATGAAAACTGAATTGTCTACTAAATCGATCAGGCCAGTAGTACTTCATGACGAGGTTGTTCTTACAATGGTAAGAGACAAAACTCGAATAAATTCTGACAAAATAAGTAAAGTCAGCTCTCGATACTTATCGTCATCCAAGAGAGTCGCCTTAAATCAGTTGGTGATAGATGAATGCCAATGAAAGCCCTTCCCAAAACCAATGAATTCTCGGGCCTCTTCGAGTAGAAATGACTTGGCTTGACCAAGGCCACTAAACTTCACCATCCGTGGACTGGAGGAAGCCTCACCATCGAGCTTGTGTATATCAAAGTTTTTGGCTAACCAAGTATAAAGGAAATGGGTTGGAAAATGGCCTCTACCTCTACCAGGATGTGAAGAACGAACAATCTCATTGAGTCCCTTGCAGACACTCGCAAGGATTGCCGTAGGGAGGCAATACCCTACACCCAATGCCATGAACAATGCGACATTGAAAGTGCCAGGGCATATGCAACCAGCGTCTCTAACTGGCAAGATGAACATGCTTAACCAACCGGAGAGAAACACAACTAGAAAAGTCTCGATACGTTGGCCTTTAGCCACTCCCAGCTCATCGAAAATAACTTGATAATCACCCCCTCACTGGCTCCTACGTCTATGACAGAAGACAATATTCCTCGAAGAGGGGGTCCTGTTTCCCTTATTAGACTTCCTGAAAACATGGTACCTGTTAGGTTCTCGAAGCCAAAAGGAAATCCATTACTCTATGATTGGCTTGCCCTTGCGACTTTACATAAGTTTGTGACAAGTAGTGAATAGATAAGTGCAACTTAGGGGAAGCTTATTTGTGAGTTCCCGTTAGATAGGAACAACTTCATCATAAAGGCACCCTAAAAGTGGTAGCCCGAGGAACCTATGAATATCAAAGATAGCTAGGGACACCTCGCCTTTAGAAGTATGCAAGGTGTTTGTTTCTGGACACCAATACTCACACGCTGCTCAGATGAGGTTCGAACACCCATCATAAAGAAAGAGCGAAGCATATAGAGCATCAAACAGATGAAGGGTTGTGAGTTTATCTTTGCAATGAACAAGAATATCTTCTAACCACTCCCAATAAAGTGGCTTGTAAGAAAACTCCCATGCAACAATAACCTAACCCATGATTTGTGCCCGAACTCCATGTTATGATGTAACAATTGGTAAGAGGAGAGATTCTCTTTTACTTTAACGTAACTAGACAACAAAAATATTTTGCTTGTCTTCAAATTCTCCTTAGACCACCAAGGAAGGCTTGGAGGACCTCCAATGCAGTCAGACTTGAACAAGGATGTTATAGAACTGTGAATGGTCAACTTTGTCTCCTCCTCATCTACTTTATTTTCACTTGGCTGGACATGTAGATGGTGTCGGCCGCTAGTGATTTATCCACAAAAGTAACCATTTGGAATAGACCTGCAGCAATAATAGAAATAAAGAAACTTGAGTCATAGGACTTGCCACTTGGACAGTCATAATAATTCAACAATCAAATGGGACCAAAAAAAAATCTTGGACACAGAGGCACTAGAGAACGAAAAAAAGATAGGAACAATGCAAGCAAGGGTTGTTTAGCAAACAAGTTAACCCGTTGATGTATCCAAAAGGTTATATATTCAAAGGTTAACATATAATTAAATCAAATTCGCATCTGGAGAATTTTCGCCTTTAAGAGTTCGCCTTAGGAGGATTCAAAGCCAATATGTTGATGTACCTAGAAGGATTAGACATTCAAAAGTTAACTGATATTAAATCAAAATTCACCTTATAGAGAATTTTCAGCTTTGGAAATTTGCCTTAGGAGGTTTCAAGGTTAACCCATTAATATACCCAGAAGGGTTAAACATTCAAAGGCTAACTAATAGTAAGTCAAAATTCACCTTTTGAATAATTTTCGCCTTTGGGAAGGTCACCTTAGGAAGATTCAAAGTTAATCCGTTGATGTACCTAAAAGGGTTATACATTCAAAGGTTAACTGATAATTAAATCAAATCCGCCTTTGAATAATTCTCGCCTTCTTGAAGTTCGCCTTAGGAAAGTTCAAGTTAACCAGTTAATGCATACAAAAGGGTTAGAATTCCAAGATTAACCGGCATTAAATCAAAATTTTCCCTGAGGGAATTTCAAGTTAAACCGTTAATGTACCCAAAAAGGTTAAACATTCAAAGGTAAATCGATGCGAAGTGAAATACACATTCAAGGTCAATCAAATACATATTTATTCTGTTGGATCGTCAAGTACTTAAAAAAAAAAGGACAAAAGCAATTAGTTGTGAAAGACATCAAGTATGGGTTCTACCAAAAAAACGGATAACGAGGCTGCCATGTGAAGACGAGAAAGAAGTAATTTACCAAAAGGAAAAAAAAACAAAAAAACAAACACGAATGTAAAGCAGCAGCCATGTCGTATTGTACAACAAAATTGTCCTTTCGTTAGACTGTTTGCAATGAAGTGCTTCCTGTGCCTGATGTGGGTGACGAGAGATACAGGCAAGAAAGACACATAGATTCTACAATTGATGGCTGGCAGAGAGGGTCCCTCTGATGATGTAGTCCTGTCATACACACAGCAAACAAAACAAAAGAAAAGTGAGGCAAGATGAAGCAGGCATACCGCAAAGGGGTGATATGTTAAACGAAATAATCAGGGAACTGCCAATAAAAGCGTACCTTTCTTTTTAAGTTCAACCTAGCTCAGGGTACACAGAGTGGTGGCAACCGCCTCATATTTTCACATCAGTAAATTTAAGGAAAGAATCAGATGTTTCAAATTTTAGGCAGGAGATACTTATAATATTGAAGATCACGTCTTATAAATTGGTAAACGTGCTTAATTATGCAAATTTGATACAGTTCTTATGTGTTTTTCCTAAAAAAAAAGAGTTAAATTGCATCTGCCGAGTCCACAATTTGACAAATTAAGCTGACAGTTTGCTTGAAAAACGAGCCAAAAAAATGTATATCGAGACCTCGGTTGGTCTTAAATACTTGAAGTCGTGTATGTGACCTTGTCTCAAGGAGGCATTTGTGTAGAGAGTATTTTTACGGACCAACCAGGACCCTTCACATGAAAGGAAATAAATACTTTTTATTTTAGCTAATTACAGCATGTCATATGTTAAATTAATCACGGTAACTCCTTAAATTAAAATTTTAATAGAAGTGTATTGCAGCAAATTAAAAAGTGCCCTGTGTTATAAATGATGCAGAAAATAAATGATTACGTTTAAATAATAGGGAAAGCCCTAACTTCAACTTTTCCATAAAAGAAAGCTACTCCCCTTCATTCAGGAGTTAGCATTTCAAAAGAATTTACAAGAACTCAAGAATTTTTCGCTGGAAAAAGACAACAAGCACTTTAAACACGTATCGTTTACGGGCAGAAATCAAACTCATATCTTGATTGAGATTAAGCCTCTTAGACCCTCTCTCAAGATAAAATTCATTCAAGACTATTTAAGGAGATTGAATCAGAGAATTTATTACATTTTTCTTGCAACAATTATACAAAGATTGTACCCATTCTTTGTATAAACACAAAAATTTAATTGCTGCTCAATTTCTTCTCTAATTTATTTTAAACACAAATTTTTGAAGTCTAAAATAATTCAACAATAAATTGAGCAATAAATTGAATTTTTGTATTTATATCAAAGAATGGATACAATCTTTGTATAACTGTTACAAGAACAAGTGTAATAAATCCTCTGATTCAATCTCCTTGAATAGTCTTGAATGAATTTGACCTCTAGATAGGGTCTAAGAGACTTAATCTCAATCAAGATATGAGTTATTCTCCATGAGTAGACGACATGTGTTTAGAGTGCATGTTTTCTTCTACTAGAGTAAAATTTTTAAGCTCTTGTGAGTTCTTCTGATATGTCGGCCTCTGAATGAGGAGGAATAGTTTTTTTTAATAGAGAACTTAGAGTTAGGATTTTCTTTATTATTTAAAATTAATTATTTATTTTCTACATCATTGATGAAACAGGATGCTTTTTAATTGGCCGTAATACATTTCCATTAAATATTTAATTGAATAGATTGCCATAATTAATTTAACATATGACATCTTGTAACTGGCTAGAATAAAAATATTTATTTCCTTCCATGCGATGGATCTTGGTTGGTCCGTAAAAATTTACTCTCTACAACACCAGAAGTGGGAAGCTTTCCACATCAAGCTTGAAAGGCCTATCTACCTTATTTAAAGAAGAAAGAACAAATAGAACATTAATTCAAGGATAAAAGCTTACCTTCCAGAGCTAGATGAATCCAAGAACGGGCTCTACAGTTGTCAAGACGAGAGACAAGGTCACGATCTTTTAAGTAGCGTCTAGCTATTAAACAAGAAGCAACATTGAAATATTTTAGAGCATCCCACGACTTATCCTTCAGCACCAATGTTTAATGGAACCAAAACAAAAAATAACTAACAAAAAATAACTTAAAAACATAGAATTCTCATTAGATTGATATATTAAAAAACTAATGCTCATTAATTTTTAAAAAATAGATTATTATATGATTAATGTAATGATTGCATGGGAATCAAAACGTAGTCAAAAAATAAAGCTTCAAACTATATTCAATTTTATAGCAAATTATTGAGACTTCATGAGTTCTAATATTACGCTAAACTTTCAAATTCATGCTACAAATTACAGACAATAATATTATTGATAGCTATATGGCTTTTAGTATGTTTTGCTACCATATCATCCAAATTAATATGCAGAAATAATTTGGACAAAAAATGCACATAAACTATGATGCTTAATTGCTAGAGTTTATTTTTCCTGCTTTTAACTTAATCATTATCTATTTTTTTATATATTAGTAGTGATCTATATTAAGAATAACATAATTCCTCACAATAACTAAAATTAAAAGACATAGTAAAAAGTCCTCTGTGTATTGCATGGGTTATAAAAACCAGTTTTAGGTATACAGATATAAGTAGTAAGCAGTGATGGATCCAAACATTTAGAATAGGTGTGTTCATCTATCTATTAACGTTATCACTAATATATACCACCAAAACCAAAAAAGGAAATCCTATGATATATACTATGATAGCTTATTTTATACAAACATTATGTCTCGTATTTTTATTTACAAATGTTCCGTCTTATATGTCGACACTAACGGAAGTTGATAAGCAATAATAATATACCCCACTTTTCTACTCCCAAAAAAAAAAAAAAAAAACCTATGGTGTGTCTACTACAATGTATTGTTCTCTGCGGTTCTTCACATTTTGAAGTTGATAAATAAATTGCACCAAATTTGCATAATATTACAATTATAGGCCATTTACTAAAACTGTTGGTTGCAAAACACAAATCATCTGCACCAAGTAATACCCAAAAAAAAAAAAAAAAAACCATGAAGTGAACATGTCAAATATGAAATAGAACTATAAATCAGCAATCTCCACCATCTAAGTGCACCAAAAGGGGAGGGGGGAGAAGAAATAGCATCAAGTTCAAATCAATTATTAGTGCCAAGTTAAGCAAATTCTGCACCAAAAACACATTGCAACTAAAGAGTCGAAAAAATTAATAATAACAATAAAAAAATTAAAGAGATTAGTATCATACTAAATTAAAAGTTTAAAATCCATGTAAGAGAGAGGATGGGGGGTGAGAGATTTGGGCTTGGATGCATTTAATTTAACTTTATTTTTGTATCAAATTCCAACTTTACAGGCCATAACTAGACTTTTGGTATTAAAAAATAAAAAATATCATTATATGGGATGAGTGTATTTAAAGAGTGCCCATAACCTTTTTAGTCTAATTCCGGGCATTCAAATATATCAATCAACCTCTTTAAAATAGCTCATTAATTTTTTTTATTTTTTGGCAATGAGTGTCCATAGACACTCCTCCCATATACATGATCCACCCATGGTGGTAAGTGCTATATTTTTCCAAAACAAAGAACTTCGAGATTTAGATCCCATTTCATGCAAAAGTTATGTATTCTATGTACAAGGTCATGGTTGTGAGCTAATGACTAACGTGGCAGTCTACCCTGACCACTAAAAAAAGAACAAAGAAAAAAAAAAAAAAACCTAGTGTGACAAGTGGGCCGGTAGGCCTGGATTGGGTGATTGGGCCGAGCCTGGGCTTGGTGAACTGGATCGAACCAAATTTCTAGTGGATCGGGCCAAATATGACTAGCCAGTTACAAAATAGTTTGAAATAATCTTTTTAACCTTAAATTATTTATTATAATACGATTAATCAATTTCAAATTTTTTTTGTAACTTTTAAATTTTATTAAAAGTTTAACTTTTTTACAAACTTTCGTTAACTTTTTAAAAGTCTTTTTTAGTATCTAAAAATTTACATAAGTATGAAAAAAATCATGAACTAATACTATATTTTTAGCAAGCTAAAATGTTGAAACAAAACATTTGAAACATTTTTTAGGTGGGGGAGTGGTTGATGGGCTTACTCTTAATTTTAAATTATTTTTTAAAAAAATTAAGATGCCTACGTATCTTCATATATTCCACGTAAATTGCAACATATGAAGAATCAAAACCGACGTAGTTCTTGATGCTTACCTGACTCAATTGAATTTGAATGGGACGATGGTGATCAAAAGTCATCATCTTGATTTGCTTCATCCATTGAACCACCTGAACCTCCTAATTCTGCCCATGAGAAGGTCAATTGTACAATTTGAGCAATATCATCATCATCAGCTTGAGGTTGATCTTGGGTTCGATTAGTGGCCATTTGCATATCTTTTGAGCAAATAGAAACCTTGATTGTGTTTGGATCTAAGGATGTCCTTTTCTCATCTAGAATCCGTCTTTGGATCTGGGATGTCCTTTTCTCATCTAAAATCCGTCTTCCGGCACTAAGTGCGGACTCTATCACCACTATCGATAGTGGATATGCAAGAATATCTTTTGCAATCTTATGTAAGATGAGATATTTAGATTTATATTTTTTCCACTGAGGTAATATATCAAAGTCCATAATATTTTCAACAACATCAACAGCAGAGAAGTAATAATTGAGTTTGACATACCTAACCTTGGCCACTTGATGTAAATGTAGGACATGCCCCTCTGATGAGGGTATCGTATTGAAGCACCTCATTGGAGGTGAATGAAGTTGAGGTGTTATAGGGGTTTGTGGTGTATCAAATTGGTGTTCAAGTGAGTAATTATCATATACATTTTTGCATATAGCCATCCACATTAAAATAAATGAGAAAATAAATGAGAATCTTAATTCTAGGATCAAGTACAGAAGCAGTTGCAAATAAATGGGAATTTCAAAAACGTACTTCAAGAATTTTCCTTCATGGATTGCACACATTCATATAATGCATGGTTCACATAACAATGAGTAAATTCACCTAGAATTTCTACAAGGCAAAGTATAACATTGTGGAAGGTTGATATACGTAGGAAAATTCTTTAGTTGCTTTGTCAAATACTCTAAGCAAATTACATAATTAATGAGCTACGTCCCAAATGTTTTGGGTTATCCCATCCCCCCCCCCCCAACATAGCTTGGTTGTACACATATGATTTTATACCTTCATACGCATAAGTGTCCCGCAACATTTTATAAGTCGAGTCTCACCTAGCAGGCATACCAAGGTTAAACAGTCTACTTGACATGCTTTTAGCTTTACAAGCTACCTTATGGGCTTTCTTATTTCTATCAACACCACAAATCCACCTAAGAGCTTTCGTTATTGGGTTCACTATATACGATAGGATTTCTCTTCGATCTTAAACGCACAAGTTAAGAACACGATACGCATCGAAGATTAGTGGCGAAGCCAGAAAATTGGGAGAGGGGTGTCGGAATTAATAACACACAATATAAAAATTCAACAATAGTCATAAAATGAAATTAAATAATGATTACATTACATCTAATCTAATTATCCTCGAAGAGACCTCATATTTTGAAGGCGATGCAAAATCGATAGATGAGGGACTGGAATTGGTATTTATGCCACAAGATAGTGGTTGTGGTTGAGTGATATCGTTTCCACCTTCTTCGTTCAATGGCGAATTTTCGGATTTCGAACTTTAAGGTAACGACGAGGATTCCTTAGCTATCTTTTTGAAATATCTATGCATTTTTACCTCGTATTGAAATTAAACATATACAATTAAACAAATTTTGAATTGAAATTGGCAAATAAACTCACAAATTAAACTATAAAAACAAAGTAATCTACAAATTAAGAATTAACCTATAATTGAAATGAAACCTATAAATTAAAACAATTTGGAATTGAAATTGGTAAATAAACTCACAAATTAAAGAATACAACAAACTAATCTATAAATTGAGATTTAACCTAGAATTGAAATTAAACCTATAAATTAAACATATTTGGAATTAAAATTGACAAACAAATCACAAATCAAACAATACAAACTTATTAATCTACAAATTGAAGAATTAAGTAACAAATTCAAGTCAATTAAATATTTAAACTAGTATTAGTAAAAGGAGGACTTACAAATTTAGAGAGAGAGAGTTAAGGCCGCTGGTGGGCCGTGCGTTGACCGTCGGGAGGCGACTCAATGTGGGGACGGTCATCGGTGACCGGCGGGAGGTGGGCGGTGCTTTGGTGGGCGAGTGTGTTGGGAGGGGTTGGTGTTTTGGGTAGCAAGTGGCCAGTGCAAATCTGCCAACAGTCGAACAGATGAAGCAGAATACGAAGGGGGGTGGTTTACCCTAGTATTTTCAAGGCATAAGTTAAAAAAAATGAAAAAAAAACCACAAAGGGAAGGCTGGAACATTCGAGCTTGCGACATCAAAGACAATGACAATGAACATAACTACTTGGGTACCTGGACCGCTAAGCCAAGAGGGATTTCACGTATCTCTTTAACGCATCTGCTATATATACTTAACTTCTAATTTTTTAAATTTTCTAACACATATTTTTTTTTTGAGAAGGGTGTCGGGTGACACCACGGTGGCTACGCCACTGTTGAAGATGAACAAACTCTGGCACAATGGGATTAATTTCTTTGCATTGCAACAAGTCATCTATACACTTTGTGTTAGCAGATGCATTGTCAACACACAAAGTCAATATTTTGTTATGAATGCCATAAAGCATGAAGACATTCATCAATAACAATTTCATAACTACTTCAAAATCTATAATTCTTACTAGGGAGATTTCCATAAATCACAAGTTATACTAACATGACCTTTAAAAAATCTCAAATAATCCATTAGTTGAGTTACTAGTGTCGTATATTACAATTTGACTATATATGTCAAGGTGGCCCTTGGAATTGGGCTACATGCTGGTTGTAGTGCATTTTTTACCGTAGTTTCAAATGTCTTGCTTTCACCCACAAGGAATGGTTTTTCATCAAGTATTATGTATTTACTAAACTCATCTACCAATCTAACACGAATGAAGTAAAACAAACCTGCCCTTGGGGTGAATTTGGAAACTCATATATCTGTGCTTGTTCAATTGGGATGGAATTATTTTTATTCAACTTGTGGGTTGTCACCAAGTGCTGACGTAGTATGTCGGTGCCACCATTTGGTGTAAGTTTCAACATTGTTCTGCATATCCAACACTAACAAGTATAACGTCCTAGCTCATTTAAAATTTGAGTCATCTCAAAATAACCCCACATCCAGGATGTCCTCATTCTTTCATCCCCGCAGTTATCCCCTCTATCGTGTCAAAATTAGGATGAGGAGGGGGTCTCATGGCACTTACTCTTGGACTTTGTTTGGTTTGTTGTGGGCTTTGGGGTGCGACAAAAGTGAATTGTGTTTCACCCTCTTCATCCTCATTCTCAGATTCATCATAAACTCCAGCATTTTCCTCAAATATTTTGTCTCTTGGGCAACCCTATCATTGTAACCCGAAACATAAATAATTAATTAATTATCACTCAGATAAGTCATTTATGCATATTAAATTGAATGATTATTAATTAATAAATTAAGGAAATTTCACTGGCTAGGAATCATAAATGAAGGTAGTCAATTATAATATGGCGAGCAAAATCACAACTTGGGTACATAGTTACACGCTGAGCAAAATATTAGCTAGGCACAAGTGTAGATGCACGGGAGGGCGCGTATAATTAAGTGATAAAGGAAATTTCACCAGTTAAGTGAAACGTGCGAGAGCATCTAAGTCTTATTTTTATACTAGTTTGGGCGTGCAAAAGCACGGAGCATGTTTAAATGGATAAGTGATAGCTATGTTATCAAAAAAAATAAATGGATAGTTAATGCAAACATAATTAATACTATAAGTGAGTGAAGAGAAGGGAACAACCCAATGAAAAAATTAAATATACAGCAATTTCGTGCATAATCAATATGATTAATAATTGAAAACTATATCATTGTGGAAGAAGTCTATATAAGTATGATTGACACATTAGGTAGTGAACTCGGTACAAAGCACACTAAGTGGGATGATGATAAATTAAGCTATGATGCCAATGATGAAGAATCCACCTCCTTCTCTTGTACCTGAAACAAAAATCAAGATTTAGTGATAATTTGATTAACAATGATAGAAGGGAATTTTATATATACACATTATGTACCTGGCGTACCTAACATTAATATGTCATATGTAATGGGCCTCTTCCTCCCAATTGACTGGCACAATGATAGTGACAGGAGCTTCTACTTCATGCCGGCTTGGAGGCTCTAGAATGACAATCCAAGGTTTTCCGATGTAATCATCTATAATCGCATAGAGCGATAGATGATCATATAGCTGTGGATAATAGTAACATAGGTTAGGCAACAGTGGAACAATAACTTGGGTGAACATGATAAGTAGTGACAATAAGAATACATGCGTTGCATACATATCCAACTGTGTAGCGGTCGTATGTAAAAGAATTCGAGCATCCTCATGAAGAACAGTGAACTCTTTACAACCTGTAATATCTTGTAACACAACTCTAAAGATGAACCTGTATTTTTGAAGTAAAGTGGGATGGTTACACTAATGCAAACATAAATTTAGGAAAGCATAACAGATTATGAAACAATAGAGAATCATAGATGCAAGCCTGTTCCAAGTCAAACGTGGTGATCGGCATGTGCAGTATGGTACATTAAGCTCGAATACATAAGGGTGGACACTTTTGCTACAATTAGTGCAAGCGTCGTAAAGCAGCGGGTGGATTTCAGCAATATATGCAAAAATCTGGAAATATCTAACTTGGAGATAATAAAATATGCAAATTATGTGATATTGAATGAATATATGTAAGCATAAGGAACATTTGTTGAATAAACATTTAGCTTACATTTGGCGCAGTAGCATATTCATATAATCTAATCCATTTAGCTACAAACAATTTCTCTAGATGGCACATGCGTAATGTTCTCATACGCATGAAATCGAAATGCTTCATCACACCTGAAGTGCCAGAGTACCTAATACATATATGGAAAGTAACATGTGTGAGGTCAGGTGTATATAAGTTATATAGAATTAGAAAACCTAAATTAATGTTACATGTTGTGTATACCATCCTTCAAAGTCTTCTGTTGCTTCAATATCTGGGTTTATCAGCAATCTACTAACGGGTAAAGTAGAAACTGATACTCCTACAGTTATATTACAGGAGAGAAAACATATTACTGAAATATACAATCAGAATAGTGAAAATTAGTCACTTTTGTGAATGAAATTATATCAAGCGGACGTAAAGTTACCTTCAGAATGTCTAATGTGCACTCTGGAAGCAAGAAGTATAATTTCATCAGTCAAATGTAGCTGAATGTAGGTGCCCTCAACTTCCGCAAAATCTTCTCATAAAGTCAGTCTCAATGGATGCATCCTGCACAAATGTGTCATATATACTAATCTTTATATAATTGAAATGTAACAATAAATATAAACAAATATTAACTAATGACAATATATACTGCATGTCACAAAGTAATAATTCTCGACATGTGGTGCCTCTATCTCTGGTCCATTCCAAAGGATATATAGCTATTACCATGCCTATGACATCTATAGAACATCAGGGAATAAGAACATTGTAAAGAGTACAGAAGATATGCATGCTTAAATTTAGATACCAAACTTGACTGTGTGAACAATACGTACCAACAACATTATCAAGTGTCCGTAGACGTCGAGGGGCCGCTGTGAATGACACGAAAGGAGGTCAGTGCTAGTACAGAATATCCTGACATTCTTCAATGATGCCAAGAAGTGTCGTTCTCGGTGTGAAAACTAATTTCTAAAGGTTGGTCACCACATTCTGTTCGCCATCTGCAGCGGCATCAACTGAGAGTCCGGATATGTGGTAAACATTGCCAGCATAGAGTATGGACCTCTATTGAGTAATATCGGCATTGCCTTCTATGATGTCGAATATCTCACCACACTATAACAAAATGAAATGCATTCGTAAGCATCATACATGCATACGATGAGGACTTTATTGAACACAATAATCCAATACGTGGTAGTCTATGAATATAACTTTCCATAATGTCCGTCGCCCATATAGCTGAATAGACATTGCTCGCATGAGTCGAACCATCAATGTTACAGATCTATTACAAGGCACATATACGCATAGAAGTATGTATTGAAGATTCCATGTATGTAATCTCGAAACAAAAATTAAAAGTATATAGTATGGTATGATAATAAAGAAATGACCACAATATATTTATCGAGGGAGCTATATTACTGTACATAACACCAGAATGGTATGATTGAAAATAGGATAATCAAATAGACAGAATGTAATAGGCGAAATGAATAAACTGTACGACATAATAATAATCTACAAATGGTTCAATACATCCCTATACACAATATTTTTTGTAACGTCTACTGGAACTCCTCTCTTATTACAAAGCAGTACTTTTAATCCAGAAGGGGATGAAACACGTGACTGTGCAACATAAAGTTGACCATGGCTGAACACGGGCCTTGGAAGGTATACGCCAACTCCATTTAAAGATTGCCCTTGACTTTTGTTGATTGTCATTGCAAACGCTAATTTTAGAGGGAACTGCCTTCTTCTGAGTTATAGATATGGAAGATTGGATGGTGTTAAATTGATTCTGGGTATTAGGACTGTCTCCATAACTTTTGAGCCAGCTATTACTTTGGCCTCAATCACTCTATCACCCAGCTTACTGACAATCAATCGAGTACCATTGCACAATCCTATTGACTGATTCAAATTTCTCAATAATATAACTGGCGCACCGACTTTAAGATCTAAACAATGATTTAGCAATCCAGAAATCTTTAAGGAATGCAATAATTCAGGGCATTCCATATCACTGAAAGGACCACAATCGTTAGCATTTGAAAGACTATCACAACTCAATAGCTTTTCACATCTCTAGGAAGTATGGACAACATGATTGTGTTTATTTCATTGACATCATCATTTGTTGGTGCAAGAATCCCTCGTTCATGAAGATATGACCAATCTTCATCCTTAATATCAAAATCAGGGTAAATTGATGCGATCAAATTATGCAGACCATTGTCTTCATTCCGTATTAGGAATTCTTTTGGTATCTTAATCCAATTGAGCTCTCCGTCATCTAAAATAGCAATTTCTTGCACTTGACCATCTCCAACTTGTAATATCCATCGAGCAAATTCCTCGACCTTGGGCATGGTCTCATTAGGTTCATTTATTCGCTGCAGGCGCATGTTTATACGTAAGTGCAGAATACTACATTCATTCCAGAATGTTGCTCGATGGATCGTAGCTGCAACGATAGATTCACAACTCCCGTGTGTAATCATAGGAAGTATCTGTATGAAATCTCCCCCAAGAAGGACCAGTTTCCCGCCAAAAGCATTTTGATGATCAAATTTGTCCTTGAGGTGATGATCAACAGCTTCAAACACTAAACGATTTATCATTGGTGCTTCATCCTATACAATCAACGTTGTCTCACGGATGAGATCTGCACGTTCAGACCTCTTATCAAAGTAATAAACGAACGTCTCATTAAGTTCTAAGGGTATTTTAAACACTGAGTGGGCTGTTTTCCCTCCGGGTAGCAGTAATGAAGCAATTCTCGATGATGCTACGGCAAGGGCAATATACTTTTCTGATTGAAACTTAGAGATTAAAGTATTTCATAGATATATCTTTTCCGTGCCCCCACTACCATATATGAAGAACAACCCCCTTCACCTCTGTTATGAGTATCGAGTACTGATTTGTACGTATGATACTGATATGAGTTCAACCTCCTTACAAAACTTTTAAATCTTGATGTTTCTAAAGTTGTATCATAATCAAGTTCATCAATAATAAGCCGATTAGTTGCATAAACTGCAACTCAGATGGAAGGGAGTGGCATTGGAGGGAAATTTCATAGTGATAATCAATTTCTATTCAAGATACGTTCAATTTCAAGTAATCCAAGATTCTAGATCTCGGTAGATGATAAATCCATATCCAACATTCTTGTTTGGCATCGTATGGTATGTACCAGGTCATCTATTAGATGCACATAATGTGTGTCCCACAACTTTACTGGGTCAGCAATCTCGAAGAACATCAACATGGAACAAAACATATTTCGTAGTTGCACACCTGAAGCCCAGGCTGATGCTTTAGTCAAGGCAGCATGCCATTCACCTTCATTATCAAGCAAACCCAATGCCATGCATGCTGACTTAATTGTTGGATGTAGGACACCATGTATGGTATGAATATCCTTAAAAGAAGTTGCTTCACATATCTTTATAAGACATTCTCAAATAATATCGTTCACCATAATTTGAATGTGCAAACGGAAGTCGACTAATTGAAGAACCTTTTTGACGGACCATCCAGCTTTTAAAAGAATGTTTCCATACCCATTACATGGGGAAGTTCAGA